>OZ057400.1:107476353-107566353 GCA_964056695.1 Melieria picta | reverse complement strand
ATAAAATAAAAAATAAAAAAGAAATAAATTAAAATAAATAAATAATATAATAAATAATAAAATAAAATAAAAAAAATAAAATAAAATAAAACTAAATTAAATTAAAAAAAAATAAAATAAAATAAAATAAAATAAAATAAAATAAAATAAAATAAAACAAAATTATAATAAAATAAAAAAACAACAATATAAAATAAAATAAAAAATTAATTAAAATAAATAAATAATATAATAAATAATAAAATAAAATAAAATAAAATAAAATAAAATAAAATAAAATAAAATAAAATAAAATAAAATAAAATAAAATAAAATAAAATGAAATAAAATAAAATAAAATAAAAAAATAAAAAATAAATAAATTAAAATAAATATATAATATAATAAACAATAAAATAAAATAAAATAAAATAAAATAAAATAAAATAAAATAAAACGAAATAAAATAAAATAAAATAAAATAAATTAAAATGAAATAAAATAAAATAAAATAAAATAAAATTAAATAAAAAAAATTAAATTAAACCAGAAAAAAATTAAAAAAAACATAAAGCGATGGGAAAGGGAAAATACATAAAAGGAAAAGACGGTGAAAAGAATCATTTAACAAATTATTGGCAGACATAGATGCAAAAATTTTGAAAAATTATGTCGTTAGAACAGTCAGTCAAAGAGAATTGTTGCACATATTCGCATTGCCATTAGTGTTGCCACAAATTTGGCGCTATGCTGTAACCATTGCCGATGTGGCATGCCGCTTAAGTGTCCTCAAAGCGCGGCGTATTAACGCGTTTTAGTGGCAAAGTGGTGGCTGCTGACATGTCTGTCACTATTTTTGTTGTTGTTGTTGTTATTGTTACCATCATGTCCGTGTTGCTGTCATTGCGCAATTAAGCCATAATTCTCGCATAATTTTGCAAGATTAGTGCGGCGCGCAGTGTGCAGACAGCGGCATTCTGTCAAAATTCTAACTTGCATGTTGGCTTCTTGCTGATTTTCCTTCTCTTTCACTCTCTGTTAATATCTCTTGTTGTTCTCTTAGTATCACTTGCTCGGCACCCAACGAACACTGCCATTAACAGCGCGAATTGAAGCTGCCTGCTGTGTTATTGTATTGCTGCTGCTGCTGCTGTTGTTGTACTAATTGTTGTTGCTGTAATTGTGATTGCTGCTGCCGTCATTGGCAGTTGTCAAAGCGACTGACAGATGGCAGTGGTATAGGTGTCGTTGTTGTTGTAGACGTTACGAAACTTTGTCACGCTGCGTGCGGTGCACTAAAGTGGCGGCAGGGGTGAATGGGTTGGGTTGGGTTGGGGGGGGGCGGAGGCCACAACAACCCTTTTACTTGTCAGAAAAATGGTGTTGAAAACAAGAGAAAAAAACGAAGAAGTAGAATGTGGCTGACAGCGAGGCAAGCAACAAAAAAATGCAAAGAACAAATAGAACCCAAAGAACGGCAACGAAAATGAGCTGAAGGGGCGCTGGGAAGGGAGAAAGTCGAAGGCAGCGGTTTGAAATTATAGCCCGCACGCTGAGCTGAGCAGCGTTGCCATTTATAAACCCGCACACACGCACACGCACAAACACAGCCACAGCGAGTCGCGTACTTGCAACACGCTTCTAGAGCTTCTAATGAACTCGCAAAGCGTTGCGCTTTGATTAGGCGTAGCGCTATAAAACAACGAGAAGTGTAGAAGTGAACCAGCAGCGACAGGAAGAAACCAAATGAAATGGAAGTGACGTAAAAAGCAGCTGTGTGGCAACAATGGCCGGCGGGTGGGTGGGGGGAAATGTGTGAAGAGGCGTGTGAGGCGCAGCAAAAGGGTTTCTTTAGCTGGCTGTTGCACTGATTGTTGTATGTATAACTAGTTGTTGTTGTATTTGCTGTTGGCATTGTTGCGCTGTAAGTGGCGACAACAATAAAGCAAACGACGACAACAACAAATCATCCCAGCGGGAGCTGTAAAAATCGTCAGCGACACTGAATGCCACTTTCGGTGCGCGAGTGCGGTATGTGTGTGTGTGTGTGTGTGTGCGAGGGCAGCATTGAAATTAGAGCCAAGCGGGAGGTGACGTGGCATGTGGCATAGTGGCGTTGTGCGCCGGCATGTGGCATGTGGCATATGGCACGTTGTATTTTTGTTCGTATATGTGTGTGTGTGTAGTCGATTCTTTTAATTTGTTGCCAAAGGCGCGTAATGTACGACGAATGCACATTGAAAGCCACTCATTGACAACAAGCATTGCACAGCGTGCGGGGCAAAAGGTGAGTACCTTTGCGGCAATGATTTGTATACTGACAGTGTTGTTGTTGTTGTTGTTATTGTGCTCAGCAATTTACCACATGCTGCCACTATTTGCAACGAGGCACAGTGCGTTGCCTCACTGACTGACTAACTGACTTATTCGTCGCTGTATGGTATCGCGAATTGACATAATTTTGTTGTTGCTCTTGTTGCATGAAAAGAATTGCAAAACGTAAAAACGTATCAGTTAGTGAAGCGTAAATCGCATAAAATTTGCAAAACATCTCGAAATTACGCCAATGAGCAGCGCCGTAACGTGCAACGTTGTAAAGTGTGTTCAGCTGTAATGGCGCCAACGTTGTAAAAGTGCGTAAAAGACGCTTTTACTGTGCGTTGAGCGCATTTTACTGCACATTAAATGCGTGAAAAAGTATGTCAATTGGACGAGCAAAGTGAAGTGAAGGTAATTGCATGGCACTAGGCATCACTTTCGGGGAGACAAGATTGCAGTCAACGACAAAATGCTGCGCGTACAGTAGCAGTCGAAGTGAGCCACACACACACACATAAACACACACGTACACATGTGCACATTGAGATGCAGTTTTTTCTTATGTACGAGTGCCAGATTTCATTTGTATGGGTATTCATATAAATATTTTCATGTTTAGAAATTTTTTAAAATTTGTTAAATTAAAAAAAAATTTTCTACAATATTTATATTGAAAATCAAAGTATATGTTCTTTCTGAGTTCTCTTTTTCTGTCCATATTTATTTTGCAATCACCACTTCCTACTCAATGTTGATGAAATGGGAATTGAAATTTATTCATTTCAACTGTTCTCCTCTGAGACCCATATTTCCTTCCTTTTTTTTTAACCCTTTCGACCCCAAATTTGCCTGAGAGCAACTTCACCTATTTGTCATCTTATAGCAACAGCTACGATTGATTTATGGGTTTAATTTAAGTAGGCACCAACAAATTAATATTTTTAAAAGTGAATTCAAAGCAAATTACAAAAATTTTACTGTTATCCCCAAAATAATTTCCAACAATTTGCAGCGATATCAGGGAAAGTTTGTGTTCTAATTGATCTCTACAGATTGGGCGCGTTTGATCAACACCCTGTTTCTTTAATAATGGCTAAATAAAATCAAAAAGTGATAGTTTTGTATTTTTCCGTAAATATTAAATAATTTTTCTGTAATTAAAAAATATTGAAACAAAATGTATTTAACCCGTTTTAAGCTAAAATTGTTCAAAAGTTAACTAGCTCTAGAACTCTAACAAAGAGGCGTGGCGACTTGAAATGTCGTGTGCACACTTCTTAGGCAAATGTTTCATGATTTAAATACGAGAAAGTAATATCGAGACACAGGTTAAAATTCGGGGTCGAAAGGGTTAACATGGGGAATTTTTTTTAGGAATTTTCCACCATCGAGCAACATCAACCAAAAATGTATTTCAAAGGCAGTGAAATTAGAAAAGCTGGCTGTGAACTGCAGGCTGCATACGGATTGAGTCAACAGGATAACAAAGGACTGGATACAGTCTGAGAAGTAAGATCCTTGCGTGGTGGCATAGTTTAGCAACCTACACAACCGCTAGAAAAATATTCGGACAGCGCGATAAATCACTTACGAGATTTTTTTCTTTCGAAGAGTCATCGGAGACATACTAACGGGTCACTACTTAGTAGTGAAACTAAACTAAACTCGAAATAAGTATATTTGTATCGTGTAAAATAATTTGGAAAAACAATAGATAGGCAATTTTTGGAATAAAAGTCTAATACGGAAAACAAGCTAAAATAAAGTTAGAATATTTAAAAATTTTGAATTTGAATTTTTGAAAACTCACCAAAGTCTAATTTGAATTTATTTTTATTTATTTTATTTATTTATTTATTTTTAATTATGAAACATCGGCATTTATTTACAAAAAATATTTTTAAGTTTTGGAGTAAAAACTGAACTTGACTTTGGTTATTAATCAAAATTTAAAAATTAAAAAAAAAGACTGAATTTTGACTAAACACGAGTTTGGTTATTTTTCCAAATTTTTAAATGTTGTAATAAATGAAACGGAAAAACGACTAAAATCAACTAAGGAAGAAACTTCGCATCGGGATTAACTCGCGGCACGATTCGGAATAAAATATGAACTATACTTAAGAAATTTTTTTGAAAAATTTTTGAGTTGGCTGTTATTCCAAAATCACGAAAACAGAAAACCGACTTCAGCTATTTAGATTCTTGGGCATAAAACATTCATTTTATGAGCCAAAGCCATAGAGCCATGTTTAGTAGTACATTTGAATACGGAGAATGCAATGGTTGTAATAACTCAACTTTGTCCTATTTCGACTTTGGCTGTTATTCCTTACGGCCACAGACTTAACAGCTTCTCAAAGCAGCAAAGAATAGGCATGAACGAGTCGGCTGAATGCAGGAAATGCCAAGAAAACAGTGTCAGAGAAACCTTGAAGCACATGTTTTGCTACTCTTCGACTATCTCAAGACTACACCTTACTTGAAGCCCGTTCTGCTTTGCGTTATATGGGATCTTGAACTTTGTTTGGAACATCGACATTCTTACCCATCACCTTACTTATCTGAACCAATTACCTGAGCTGGACTTACCTTACCTTACCTTACCTTAGATACCTTACCTCACCTTATCTGAACTTCGCCACATTATCACTGATCACTTTTACGTAAATGTGCAAATCTAAAGAGTTCTAACTGGCACTGATAGGAACCCAATAGTGTCTATGAGTGGCCGATCTGACTAGTCAGATTGCCCAATCTAACTTACGAACATATTCAGTAATTATGCCAGATTCCTGCTGGCTAAAAACACTCACTTTCCGAATTCACTGAAACTGACCGCTTCTTGGGTCTCTTTTAATTTACCTTGAAGTTTGCTGTCTATGTGAGATTTAGAGTAGAAAACTCTGTAAAATGAGTAAGAAACAAAATGCCTAAAATTTTCCTAAATTTAAAATTTTTTTCATTTTTCACCTATTCCTGGCCATAGACGAACGTAGACACATGAAGTGAAATACAATTTTTTCTTTTGTTCATTGAGTAGCTTCCTACGCCTCTTTCACCTCTAATTTCATCCCACTAAAGTTAAAAGAATACAAGAATTCGAATAGAAGAAGCACTAATTAGATACTAAAGAAGGAAAACGTGGATGTTAAATTTTCGATCATACATTTTCTTCAGCGCTGATGCTGCATCTTCCTAGGGGAACCCTCTGCGGTTGGCTCTTTCGGCTGGGTCTCTCGTTTGATAAATATGTAGACCGGTAGACAGTTAGAATGGTAGCTACGGCATCATACATAGGCCGACTTTTCTCAATTTGCTACCACCTAGAGGATGTAAGGACCCTATGAGCTGAACTTTCTGGGAATTTCAAAACCCAAACTTATTACAAACTGTCTGGCGTATTTGTATGCAGTGGCGTAAAAAAATTTCATTTTTGGAGAACCCCCAACACACCTTTGGAGCCCAATACGATTCGAAACCATATTTAAGTTAGGTTAGGTAAGATGGGCAGCTTGTCGATGGCTCCACTAGAAAACTCGGAGGCTACAGCGGCTTATTGTGATTCCCGATAAAGAATGTGGCAGAGCCTCTTTTATTCTGTGTTTTGTATTGGTGTGAGGCGATATGAACTTCGAATGAATCTGACGATATTCCTTAGTGGCACAAGGCCTAAGGTGCCCAGATTTACAAACGTCCAATTTCATAAAAAGCGGTGTCATATGGTTTGAAGAATTGGACATTCACATTCGACCAACGACCGGCTTTATTTTTTCCTAATCCTTACAGTAGTCCCGATGAGACTGGCCTAACCTGTTTGAAAAACATGTCGATGACAACAGTCCTTCAGTCCTAGATTTCAAACATCCTTTCGAATGGGGAAATTAGAAAATACCTTTCAGGCTAAAATTCATGCAATTAAAGCCTGCACCAGAAAGTACCAACGCAGGAAAATTTCTGGTGTATACGTATATACTTCAATACTATTCGACAGTCAAGCGGCTCCACAGGCTCTTCAAGTCCACGCGGCCTCTTCAACCACTCCACTTGTCATAAATTGCCGTAATCTACTAAACAAACTGAGAGGCCATAACTCTATAGGGTTTCACTGGATCGCAGGACACGAGGGTCACGAAGGCAACAAACAAGCCAAACGCTGTACCAAAAGATATGCAATGCAACCAGTGGTGGTCCTCGAACCATTCTGTGCTCTACCGAGAGGACACATACAAGAATGGCTGAGGAAATTGGTAGACCAAAATTTTGAGTTTCATACACATTTTTTGAGCTCAATACTAGTTGAGAACACATGTTTCACCCAAACTAAGTATTTGCTGGATACATATTTCGGGAAAATTTTGAACCTCCAAAACGCACCCATGCAACACACCAGTTCCGTATGGGACTACGCCAGGCAAAACGGTTCTTAACCCCAGAGAGAGAAATGTTGGGAAAACTCTTTATGCTAAAGAAGAAGAACCTACACTTCCTCACTGGATACCTGACTGGTTACAAATACTTGGGTATCATCTAAATTAAGTGGGAATTTCCTTTTCGTATATTAGCAGAAGATTCTGTCAAGAACTAGAAATTTCCATACATGTTCTCTGTGATTGCCTTGCACTCAACAGAAAAAAATTTTTATAGAAAGAGGTGGCAACTTTAGCCCGAGAGAAGATCTGGAACTAAGAACTCCAAAGAGTGCTTAAAGTAATGGAAATTCCTTTCCAAATGGTTAAATCAAGGCTCGCATAAAAGATCACCACTGATCTCTATGCTTAAGCAAAATGCTTCTGGGGTCCAAATGGACTCTAATTAGAATGGAAAATGTCTTAACTTAGTCGAGTAAATATTGTTAAATTATAATAATAAAAAGGCTACGTGAAAGATCGCTTTTGTGTAACTAATCTCTCACTCGTGAATATTCAGAACACAATTTGTAAAGTTATGGTCGAAATATACATAAACCGAATTATGCCAAAATCTCATTCAAAAGGATCTCAAAGGATCATGTATTGCAGGAAGCTTGTGGTGATCATTTAGGTTGCTGTTAGTTTCTTAAATAATAATTGAGGACGCAACAGGTGCTTACACCCTACGAACCCCACTTTCACTTGTAGTCTACACGTATTTAACCCTTTCGACCCCGAATTTTACCCTGTGTCTCGATATTACTTTTTGGTATTTAAACCATGAAATTTGCCTAAGAAATGTGCACACGACATTTGAAGTCGCCACGCCTCTTTGTTAGAGTTCTAGAGCTAGTTAACTTTTGAACATTTTTAGCTTAAAAGGGGTTAAATAAATTTTGTATCAATATTTTTTAATTACAGAAAAATTATTTAATATTTATGGAAAGATAAAAAATTATCACTTTTTCATTTTTTTTAACCATAATTAAAGAAATAGAGTTTTGATCAAACGCGCGCAATTCGTAGACTTCAATTAGAACACAAACTTTCCCTGATATCACTGCAAATTATTGGAAATTATTTTGGGGATAATAGTAACATTTCTGTAATTTGCTTTGAATTTACTTCTAAAAATATTAAATTGTTGGCGCCTATTTAAATTAAAACCATAAATCAATCGTAGCTTTTGCTATAAGCTGACAAATAGGTGAAGTTGCTCTCAGGCAAAATTGTGGTCGAAAGGGTTAAAAACAAACAGCAATGTAGAAAGTCCTGAGCCGTTTTAACTTTGCAGGGAAATGCATGAGTTTTGAATATTCATTTCAGTTTTCAAAGTCCTTCAGTTTAAAAACTGAACTACTGAACTTTAAAAAATTAAAAATTTATTTATTTTTTATTTATTTACATTTTCATTTATCTAACACAACTCATAGCTGTACAAATGTTATTCTCATTTTTCTTGTCGTAAAGTATCAAAAATCCGATTTTACAAAAAATGCCAAATTCCCTATGGAAACATTGAAATTCGTTGAGGGAAAAAAGCAATTAAAAAATTCATATCGTCTGTGCTAATCGAAAAAAAAAATGATAACAAAATTGTTTTAGTGCGTTTCGGTTGCTTTGCGTCAGCGCAGCGTGCCGCACGCTATCTTGATGACTGCGACACGGTGGCAACGCTGCGACACATCCCAATAGAATTATTGGCACACATCTAATGGCCGCGGCGCTGAGCTAACTGCGTTAGCACCTAGTCATGCGGCAGGCAACGCTGTAATGCGCGCCGCAACGAGCTGCCGGCATGTAAATTTACGGTCAGAGCATAAAATGCAATCACAATGCCAGCGACGAGGAGCTGAGAGGGGACAGGCAACACAGCGTGGCAGTGAGACCTGAGTGGGAGCGAGTGAAAGAGTGAGTGAGAGCAAAATTCGGGCAGATAGTTTGAAGCTCAATAAAAAACGGGGAAAATAAAAAAAAAATTTACAAATAGCTGGCAACTGCAGCAGCAACAATTGTACACGACAACAAAACAGCTGCAATCGAAATCGACAGCAGCGGTGGGACTGAAAGATATTTTGCTGGTTAACTCGTAAATTGAAAGCTTTAGCGTTAGTGGTGTGTGTGTGGTCGCTGGTTGCCGGTGGCGCGTTGTTGCAACAACAGCATTGGCACTATTGCTGTTGTTGTTAAATTTGCAATCGCTAGTTGTTGTTACAGTTGTAACTGCTTTGGGCAACACTTGTCACATGGTGCAAACCCTGCGCACGCTGCAGGGTTTGGGGTTTGGTTAGGTGCAACGTGTGGCAGAAGTTGCATTAAAGCATAACGAATTTTTGTACAAATGCCACATGCTGCATGCAAATGCAATAAATGACACAAGCGTTGCAATTTTGCCGCACACCACAAACGCACACATACACATACACAGAGACAGTGCCCGCAGCGCACTGCACCGAGGAAAACCAATTTTTGTCGCATTTTCGTATTGCTGATGCGTTGCAGCAGTGTGGCTGTTGCACTTGCATTGCTGCTCATAATTTGATGCAGTCGTCGCTGTTGTTGTTGTTGTTGTTGCTGTTGTTGGCTCTGCCGCTTGTTAACTGCAAAGAAATTACGAGCATTAAAAAAACGTCATTGGCGACAACTGCAGCAAAAAGAAAAAAACCAAATTTAATATGGCAACTGCAACCTTAATGTTGCCACTGCCAATGCGCAATTTTGCATTTTATGTTCTGCTGCTTTTGGCACTTTTTTGCACCCTTCAGCTGCATTTCCCTATCTCCGATCGCCAGTCGCGCTTGATTGCATTTTTCATTATTGCTCGACCGTTGCTAATGCCGAAATAATTATTGCAAATTAATTTTGAGCATTTTAATTTAATGAAAGTGTAAGAAATAAAAATTTATAATTAAAAAAAAAGAAATAAAATAAAATTAAATTAAAAAAATTAAATGAAATAAAATAAAATAAAATAAAATAAAATAAAATAAAATAAAATAAAATAAAATAAAATAAAATAAAATAAAATAAAATAAAATAAAATAAAATAAAATAAAATAAAATAAAATAAATAAAATAAAATAAAACAAAATCAAATAAAATAAAATAAAATCAAACAAAATAATAAAATAATAAAATAAAATAAAATAAAATAAAATAAAATAAAATAAAATAAAATAAAATAAAATAAAATAAAATAAAATAAAATAAAATAAAACCAAATCAAATAAAATCAAATAAAATAAAATAAAATAAAATGAACCAAAATCAAATCAATCAAATAAAATAAAATAAAATCAAATCAAACCAAATCAAATCAAATCAAATCAAATCAAATCAAATCAAATCAAATCAAATCAAATCAAATCAAATCAAATCAAATCAAATCAAATCAAATCAAATCAAATCAAATCAAATCAAATCAAATCAAATCAAATCAAATCAAATCAAATCAAATCAAATCAAATCAAATCAAATCAAATCAAATCAAATCAAATCAAATCAAATCAAATCAAATCAAATCAATTCGAATCAAAATAAAATAAAATAAAACAAAATAAAATAAAATAAAATGGAATAAAATAAAATAAAATAAAATAAAATAAAATAAAATAAAATAAAATAAAATAAAATAAAATAAAATAAAATGGAATAAAATAAAATAAAATGGAATAAAATAAAATAAAATAAAATAAAATAAAATAAAATAAAATAAAATAAAATAAAATAAAATAAAATAAAATAAAATAAAATAAAATAAAATACAATAAAATGAAATAAAATAAAATAAAATAAAATAAAATAAAATAAAATAAAATAAAATAAATTAAAATAAATTAAAACAAAATAAAATAAAATAAAATAAAATAAAATAAAATAAAAAAAATAAAAAAAATAAAATAAAAAAATTAAATATAATAAAATAAAATAAAATAAAATAAAATAAAATAAAATAAAATAAAATAAAATAAAATAAAATAAAATAAAATAAAATAAAATAAAATACAATAAAATAAAATACAATAAAGTAAAATAAAATACAATACAATAAAATAAAATAAAATAAAATAAAATAAAATAAAATAAAATAAAATAAAATAAAATAAAATAAAATAAAATAAAATAAAATAAAATAAAATAAAATAAAATAAATTAAAATAAATAAATAAATAAAGAAATCAAAAATAAATAAAATAAAAAGTGGCGAATGTCGTACTTAACAAATGAATCAAAGACAACAGCCATAATTAAAAAACTAATTTAAAAATATGTCCAATACACTTTAATTTTTCTCACCCTTTATAAATCTTTTCACTACAACTTATTTTCATACATTTGTACTCAAGAATGAATTAAGCCGAGTGATGAATATTGCGCTGGTACGTGCAGTTCACTAACGGCAATTCATTAAAACTCACTGGGCTGCCGGCACTTTCTTGTGTGTTTTTAGGCGTTTTAACTGCTCATTTTTTGTAGATATCTAAAGATAGAGAAAATGGCATGAAACCGTTTCATGTGAAGAAACATCTGTTGAAAATTCCCTGAAGATGTACAGAAGTTAAAAATTAATAAGAAAAAATTGCCGTTTGTAATTTTGCTGCATGAATCATTTTTTGATGAAGAGCTGACAGCACAAAAAGTTTCATGTTTCGTTTGGCGTTTTAACGTTGACATTAGTTCTGGTGGTAGAATAAGGATTGTTTAACAGTGTTAAAACAACTTTTTTTGTATAATGAATTCCGAGCTATAAGGCTTCTAGCTACTAGATTAGCTTTCAGAGTACAAATACGGGAATGGCGAAGGAAATGTGTAGACTAAAGTTTTGTCGACGTCAGGTGAAACGATTTTTAACATCAGTCAGAGTGTTGCAAGAAGAATGAATGAATCAACTCAACTTTTTGGAGAACTTTAAAAGACAGGAACCCACTGAGAAAACAAAGAGCCGCAACGGTGATGGTGGGTTGTTCTCATCTATTTCATGTGGGTAGCGATAGATAGATAGTTAAACTGGGAATCGAACCTAGAGTGTCTGGTTTGAGGTCCCTTTTTTTGGCTTTAAATTAAAATATAATAAAACCTCATTGGAGTCATTTGGCCCACCTTGGGTATTCTTGTGAAAAATACATTTGATGCAACGGACCAAAGATTGAATACAAAAGCTGATTGAAACCCATATCCTTCAATATCCTTGAAAATTTTGAATAGTTTAATATATGTTAAACCCCAAATTACACACCAACCCATCCTTGAATGATATGCTTCGCTATCTTTTCAACTACTCAGCCATTATACTTTCTTCTTCTTTCTCATTCTTATTCCGGGACCGAGCGAATAGCGGCGACTGTTTCATTTTGGCTGGAATTGCAATGGCGACAATTGTTGGCTGGCCAACGTTTTCTAATTGTTGTCGTTGTTGCTTTTGTTGTTGTTATCATTATTGCATGTAAAAATGCATTTCCTTGTTACAATTTTCGTTTTAAATTTGTTTCAATCTTATGCTTTCCTTGTGCTCCTCATTGCGCTCCACCACGCAAATGCAATCTCTATGAGGCGAAAAGGCGCGAAATTGTTTTTTGCACAGTTTTATGTTTTTTATGTCTTCCCTGTCCATTTCCATTGCCGTTTCGTATTCGTTTGGCTGCAATCACGGCGCATGTAATAAAAACGTAAAGCAGCAAATGCGCACAAGTTGGCAATGAAAAATCGTAAAAAACATACAATGAGCACGAAGAGGAGTTGCGAAGGATAACAGGAGTAGAGCGAGGAGAAGAAGAAGGAGCACCGGGAAATAAAATATGCGAAATGAGCGGAAAAAAAGAGTGAAAATGAAATGCAAAGTGCGCGTAGAACAACGTAAAAATGATGCGTCTAGCGCCATCAGGGCAACAATAACAAAAACACTAGGCAAAAAAACATAGAAATAAATATATAAAATGCATAAAAAATAAATAAAAAATAAATAGAAAAAGGCACAAGAATGCCAGCCGGCGAATGGGTATGGCAAACGGATATAAAACAAATAATTTTGCGCATTTAATTTTATTAAAAACGGAAAGCAACGTTGCCACTGTCGCAGCGGCAGGAGATGATGATGTGTTGTTGTTGTTGTTGTGTTTGTTGTTATTCGGTTGTGCTGGTCGGCAGCTGTTGCTGGGACAGCGATTGTTGATGGTGTTCGTGCTGCCGCTGATGGTGGCATATGTGACGTTCGGGCATTCGAGCGCCTCAAAGCGGCGCTTTTTATTGCATATTTGTGTTGTTGTTGTTCTACGTTCCTTGCTTTTTTCGGTTTGTTTATTTGTTGTTGTCAGAAATTATGGCGCTGCAGCTGTGCGCCGCGGAAGTGCTAAACAAAAGCAAACACACTTTGAGTAATGAATCCGATGCAGGATTTTAATGAAGCGTCGCACATTTACATACAACACACGAATCCTTAGAGTCCTTAGCGGCTTTCGACTGTATTCATGATGCCTGAAGTAATAAATTCTATGCATAAACCAGCCTCCATGCTGGAAGCCGAAGATGGGCTCCAATGCGCATTGCTGACTGATTTAATTGCAGCAAGCAAGCGTTGAGGTTAAGCGGAAAAACCAAGGTTAGGAAATAATAAAACTCTAAATGAAAAAAATTGTTTTGTAGAAAAATTAAATTTTTAAACAAAAATAATGAGAATGGTTTTCGAGCAGCTTAAACTTATGTTACAATCAACAAAAAAATTTATAAAAGTTATTTTAATTTAAATTGTTAAAAAATACAATGTGAATGGTTTTTCGAGCAACAGGTTACGTAAAATTGTTTGCCAATATTTTTTCTAAACAAATTAAAACAAAGTAAAAAATAAAAAAAATTCGTTTTGTCTAAATTAAATAAAATTTTCAAAAGAAAAATAAATTCGGTATATAGATACTAAATTTATTTTAGTATATAGATACTAAAATTATTTTAGACAAAAGGAATTTTTTTATTTATTTATTTTATTTTATTTTATTTTATTTATTTTTTATATATATTTTTAACATATTTTTAATAAGAAAAAAACAGTTTTATTTATTTATAATTACTGCAAATTATTAAAAATTTTAAATTGTCATGTAAAGTTAAATTGAATTATTTTCTGGGCAGCTCAAGCTTTTGTTTAAAATAAATTTTTCAAAAGATACAACTTTAATACTCATGTAAAACATAATTTTGTCTAAAAAGGCAGATAAATACATATGTATAAATAAATATATTAGTTTTCACTTTATAAAATTTTTTTTGTAAGTTTTTGCAAACTTGAAAAAGCAATTTGAATGATGCTTTTACTAACACAATATAAGTCAATTACAAAAAATATTATTTTACTAAAAAAATTAAAAATATATTTTCAAATAGTTTTCTGAATATAACATATATTACTCAATTACTATACTTACTACTAAACTAAAATAAAAAAAAGCAATTAAAACAAAAAAAATACAAACAAATATAAAATTGGAAGAAAATATTTGTTAATATTTACTAATATAATTTTACTAAACAATAAAAAAAATTAAAAAAAATGTTTTTGTTTTACTAATTTCCAAAACAAATCCAAATTTTGCATAAAAAATTTAGTTTTATTATTACTAAAAAAAATTATATTTAGTATCTATCTAAGTTTAAAAAAGTAACAACTTTTATTCAAATTTTGCATTAAAAATTTTGTTTTATTATTACTAAACAAATGTATATTTAGTATCTAAGTTTAAAAATGTAACAACTTTTATAAGCTTTCTTTTATTTTTTTAAAAAGAAAATTGTGATATGCTTACAAAAAATATTTTTTCTAGCAAGTAAAAGAAATAGTCTGAATTAAAAAAAAAATTGCATTATTTTGTTTTTACAAAAATATTTGTTTTGTTTGAAAGAGTTGGTTTTCATAAAAAGTTTTCTTCAAATTTATTTAAAAAAATGTATTTAAAAAAATTTTTTACTCTCTTTGTAAAAGCACTCGTCAAGTTAACGAATGTTTTCATAAATATATTTTTTTTTGTAGTTGACTTAAAAATTTTGCATTGTTTTCTTTTTACAAAGACCATGAAAAAAATGATTTTAAAAGAAAAATATTGTGGAAAAAAATTTTAATTAACTTCTGTAAGAAATTGTCATAAATATCTGTTTGCTTTTTGAATTGACTCATAAAATGTTTCATTGTTTTGTTTGTAAAAAGCGATTTTTTCAATTTAACAAGTTTTATTTTCATGAATACTTTTTTAATATATTCTTTATGTGCTAGAATTTTTAGCAAAACAAATTGTTTTTGAAAATATTTTTTCCAAACAATAGATAAATATAACTTTTCTCGTTCAGTATAATTGCATTAGTTGTAATAAAATTACTTTGGAAAACTTTGTTCCCCAAAAATGTTGAAAAATATGGCTGCCTGGTCACAGCGGTGTTTGTAAAGAAAATTATGTCAAACTAAACCTCGTTAAGCAGTGTGAACGGTCGTGTTCAACAAAAAGCTCTTTTCATTTAAACTAGTTTAAGGAAGTCAGATTGAATGTGATATAACAGAGCATTGAATTGTTCATTCGAATAAGTTTTTGGTCTACTGTAAGCAGCTTTCCTATATCTAAATATTGATTCACTTATCGAATCATAGCCCTTGCTACTTCCCTCACTTTAATTCAAGGGTTGTCAAGCACCATTTGGTGAACTTGTCCCGAAGTCCCGAACGGCGTCGTTTCCCAATCCGGTACATTAGAGTTAAAATTCAATTGCCCAAAATTTCACGGTGGTAAATGATGGTGCAGAGTCCTCGTGCATCACATCTAACACGTCTTTAGTTTGCGTATTCGTATTGCCTTTCAAAAAACAAATAGTCAATGGCTGCTCTGTACGCTATTTACTTACATTTTCACAACACTAAAATTGAGTGACGCAAATCATAGCAACGTTAAAATCGAGTGACTCAAATCATAGCTGTACAACAACAGCGCATCTAAAATGGCTGAAATTTTTGTGAGTACCTTTGAAAAGAGGTGCAAACAAATTTGCTGCCTTTTGTTGACGAGTGTTGCAATTTTCATGTTTAGGTCGAACATTTCTTAGGCCTTTTTCGTACCAACGATTTATACTGTTACGAAAATTAGTTCTGTAGGCTTCTTCGTCTCTCTGGATTGTGCTTGAAAATAAAACACACTTCAATTCTTAAACATTATAGCGAAATTATAGCAAGTCGGCCGTATGCTAAAAGTGCCTTGTCGTCACAATACTAAGAATCTTAATTAATTATTTCTAATTCAAGAAAATAAATCAAAACTTGATATGAAAGACGTTTACTTCATGTTTTATTAATCGCACTGATCATTCAAAAATATTAATATTTTCATAGAACAAATTATCTCAAAAAAGTGAAGAAACATTTTTTCTATTGGATACTGTTTTCTTATTGAATAAATTCAATACAAATTTTGATAAATTTTTTTAAACCCAGCCAATTCCTATTTGTTCAATAATTTTCATACAGTTAAGAGAAAATAATTTCTTTCATTTGGTGCGCACAAATATTCACTTTAAAAAAAGAAAACTTTAAATGTATACAATTGTATTTTTAAACACTAGAAAAACCTCAAAGCACCACTGTTAAAGGCGAAATTCATATAATTGTTCTCTCACTGTCGCCGCTCGTCGGTACAACTGCGTTCGCACTTAATCGCTGAAGTGAAGTGTGCACTCCACACTCGACACTTCACTTTACATAGCAATTTTTAATAAAGCGTTAAAAACTTGCCGCCTTAAATTGTGCTCAAATGAAGTTTCATCACACTCGCACACATACAGAGAGCACACACTTACATACGCGTACATACACTTCGACATTGTAAATATTTTCGCCAGACAAATATGAAACATATTTTTGCTGAAGTACTTTTTGTTGTTGTTTTTGTTGTTAAATTGCACAAAAACAAAAGACACAGTTGCGACGGTAAAATAAAAAATATAAAAAAAAACTTTTGAAAGCGAGAAAAACCCAACACAAATGCAAAGGCGAAGCGTCGGCGAAATGCAGTAGCGACAAAAAGATGGCGGCATGAAAAATCATTATAAATATTTTCAATAAATACACGTCGGGTTGTGCGCCTCATTACGTGGCGAAAATGCAACCGGCTGCCACACAGTTGGCTGCAGCGGCGAATGGACAAATGGCTACCGGCAGCGACAGCGACAGCGACAGCGGCCGCGGCCACAACCGAAGTCGACGCACCCGTGCTGAGGTAAAAGCAAAAGGATGCACATTATCAGTTTTAATGAATTTCAACTGGCAGTAATTATCGCAGCAATGCAGCGATTATTGTTGTTGTTGTTGTTGCGCCATAAATGCTACTGCTGCCACTGCTTGGACGATTAAGTGAAGCAGCGATATTTCTGTGAAAATTCAGCGCAGTTTTTCACCGAGCAACCGAGCAACCGCTGCTGTCTGGCGTTGCCAAACAATTTCAATTTAAAAAATATATCCTTCACTGCTATGTGTGTGTGTGTGTGTGTGTGTGATTGTTGTCACTTGAATTGAAGCCTTGAGTGCTGCAAAGAGTGTTCAATCAATCGATGGGCATCTTTTATAATAGACAATTGCACTTTTTGTCAGCTCTATGAGAAATTCTTGCTGTTGTCTCACTTCTCTGAATAACGCCTTTTGATCTCCCACCGCCTCTCTTGTGACATCGTTTAACATTCTCTGCCTTCAGTTTCATTTTACAGAAATTTTACATTTTATTGAAAAATTATTACTGCCTCTGCAATACAACAACAACAATAATAATACAATAACAACTTTAACGATCGCTTATAAATTAAGCAGAATTGCAAATGAAAAGCCAAAGCGAGGCGCACGAAACTGTCACAAATTACAATATCGAATGTAAAGTTTTCCATGTACCAGAGAAATAAATGAAATGTTAAAAATATATAAAAATATATTAAAAATGTAATAATAAAAGAAATTACAAGCAACTGAAACAATGCATTGATTGTAGCGCGTTTGCAATGTGTGACAACGTGTCACAAAAACGCATGCAAACATTTTACAATCAGTTGCAACGATGAAAGATGAACTGTTGCAAGTAAACAATAAACGTGTAGTTGAAAATAATGCAGCAACAACAAAAACAACTCTCATTTGAACGCATTTAAGCTGCCACTTTGTACTCATTTGTCCCATTTGGCGCGGCTCACAGTGCACAGTGATTCGTTCCATAGACAAAATTCAAAAAATGTATAGTCTCAGAATTTAACAATTTTGATGTCATTTGAAAGGTAAAACTCCAACTAAGAAAACCCCAAAAAATCTGTGCGAAAAAATAATGAGTGCAATTGCAAGAGCTGCTCAAAGTCGGAACTTTTTTCACAAACAATTTTAAACACATATTTTCTGTTTTTTAGTCTATTGAGTAAAAAAATACATTTTAAATACATGGTTACCAAGAAGTTGCTAAAACTTTCAATATAGATTAAGAAATAATGTGGCCAATTTCGCTTTTAATGTTTTCTCAAAATTTACAAAGTTGAAGCTTTTACTTCACTTTTAATTTAAAATAATTTTCAAAATTAAAAATCTGAAAATTAGCAAAACTTAGAGGAAAATATCTAAAAAGTATGTGAAAGTATGTTCCTGGATTTTTTTTTATTTTAAGCAGCATTCTTTCTTTGTCGGATAATGTAAAGACATCCTCCGATATTTTCCGATCTCAGAAAATAATTCAATTTGAAAAGTGGTCTAAACACCTATTTTTCGACAAAATGTATTTAATTTATCCCTAAAAGTATGCAATCAGCATGAAAAATTTATAAAACTGCACAAATGCAAAACATACGTCCATTATTATCATTTTTATTGCAAAACTAAAGGGTCCTAAGACAATTTCTGTTACTCTTAGTAATTACCAATGTTGAAGTTACCGATTAAATGAAAAATCTGAAAAATCTAGCCAACACACTTTGTGCTATAGCTTTCCAAAAATGACGAAAATTGCAAATTTAAGTCTCAGGCATTGCCAAACTACAAAAGTTTAAGAAAAATAAATAGAGATTTCAATTCAGCAGACCATGATTAACTAGTATACCAAATTTTATGAAGAACGGACCACTCCTTCTAATTTTGTCCCGCGGTTGTATGGAGTCGAATCACTGTGCAGTGTCGCGAGTAGGGACAAAAATCAAAAAAATGAATGTCGTAAATGTAGAAAAATAAGTTTGTAGTACTGAAGTAAATACCTTAATTTACTAAAATGTGAAAACGAATTTAAAAAATATCAATTTATATACCGATGGCAGACCACCAAACTTGCACTTTGTGAAGGTTGTTGACTTGGGTAGAAATTATTGCAATTTGTTGAATGTAAGTTCGAGGACTGTTATTGAAGAATTTCCCATGAAACCTTTTGCTAAGTAAATATATTCTATAAATATATTATTTTTGCAACTTTGTGGAAGCTATCCCTCTTCTGTTTTGCTTTCCATATTCCTTGCACCGCTACTTGAAGAAACGTCAATTCGTAGGAATAAAAGTGCAGTGTCATTAAACTTTAGATAAATCTTAAAAAAAACTACTTCTTACTACTTCGGGATTCTACAGTTTGATATAGCTGAAAGTATGTATTAATAGAAACCATGGACTTTAGCTGCACAAACTTGCACGTTTTTAAGAAATTCAACATTTTCAGTGCCGTATGCAGTAAAAAATAGAGACCTTTTTTGCAGCATGGTTGGCAGGAAAACATAGCGAACACTGCTGCGTTTCGCTTGAGCTATAAATTTTTGTTTGTAATAATATGCAAACACCACTTGATTTAGAAAAATTACAAAAAAAAGGTAGATTCGTTGGAAGGCTTCGGTAATACTGGGTGGCTTGCCATCGAATCAAGGCAACTTTCGAAAAGAAGCAAAACTTTTAAATGTCTTCAGAACGAATTATAGCAGTTAATAGGAAAATTAAAGTTAAACATGAAAACCGAAACTAATATCTGAGGAAGTTGCAGAAAGGAGTTTTAAAATGTTGTCAAAAATAGATGCAGAGGGTTTCATTTCCAATAATTCATGATCGAAAACCGATTATCTTAGCAGTACAAATTAACAAACTGTAATTTTTATTGGAAATATATGCTCTACTGAGTTTAATAAGAGGTGTTATTATTTTTTCTTTGGGTTTCAAATTACTTACTTACTTATAAGTATACACAGATATTTGTAGTTTTTTCAATAATTCCTTTTTTTATGAAAAGCGTATTTGTAGGTTGATCGAAACCATTTTTGGTATATTCCTTTATATTGATGATATGAGCTGTTGTACTAAATTTCATCAATATTTGTTTTATACTTTCCGAGATACTGTCAACTTAGTATTTGCTTTGTATGGGAGGTGGACGTGTCCGTGGGGCGATCGAAGTAATTTTTGGCGTATTAACTTCTCTTTATAACAAAATTATATGTACAAAATTTTATTGTCGTACAACTATTCCTTCTATTTTTGTCCCTCGCTGGTATGGAATCGCGACACTGCACAGTGATTCGACTCCATACAACCGCGGGACAAAATTAGAAGGAGTGGTCCGTTCTTCATAAAATTTGGTATACTAGTTAATCATGGTCTGCTGAATTCAAATCTCTATTTTGTTTTTCTTAAAATTTTGTAGTTTGGCAATGCCCGAGACTTAAATTTGTGCTTTTCGTCATTTTTGGAAAGCTTTAGCAACAATTCTATTGGCTAGATTTTTCAGATTTTACATTTAATCGGTAACGTCAATATTGATAATTGCGAAGAGTAACAGAAATTGTCTTAGGACCCTTTAATTTTGCAATGAAAACGATAACAATAGACGTATGTTTTGCTTTTTTGCAGTTTTCTCAATTTTTCATGCTGATTGCATACTTTTAGGGATGAAAAAATAAATTTTGTCGAAAAATAGGTGTTAAGACCACTTTTCAAATTGAATTATTTTCTGAGATCGGAAAATATCGATTGCAAATTTTAAGAAAACATTAAAAGTGAAAATGGCCACATCATTTCTTAATCTATATTAAAAGTTTTAACAACTTCTTGCTAACCATGTATTTTTACAATTTTTTTTACTCAATAGACTAAAAAACAGAAAATATGTGTTTACATTTTTTGTGAAAAAAGTTTCAACTTTGAGCCGCTTTTGCGCACACACTAATTAATTTTTTGCGCAGAGTTTTTGGGGTTTTCTTAGTTGGAGTTTTACCTTTCAAATTACATACAAATCGTTAAATTCTGAGACTATAAATTTTTCGAATTTTGTCTATGGAACAAATCACTGTGCACTGTGCGGCTTTGACTTGTTCGGTGTCGCGCAATGGTCTTAAATTGCGCTTAAAATGCGCCAAATGACAAATTTGTTATGGCCATTTTCGTTGCCCAACGTTCCTCGTTCGCTCGCCCGCGTTCAGCTGTGCGGCCCGCATCTTTTGCCTGTTTGGTCGGCAAGTAAATCGATTAAATTTCAAGTAATTTCAACATTTTCATGAACTTGTTGTCCCCCCCTCCAGTTCACCATGAAATCAAATCCACTCCTCCTATATCAACCGAACGTTAGCTATCAGCAGCCGCGCAGTCGTGGCCCAAACGAGTGGCTGCAGCGCGTTGAGTGGCGAACGGGAGGTGGCGCTGTCACACCTGTCTTCCTGCTCATTTATTACACAGCACGCGGGCGCCAGCGATCGGCAGGACAATGAATTGTGCCAGCATTCGAGGCGCACTGGACAAATTGTCGCTTAATCATATTTTAGTGCGCGCTGTGTGCAGAGCCCAAAGTTGGCCGCATCTTATCTCGTACGCAGAACCAGTGTTGGCATGCTTGGCCATAATTGAATTTATTTCATCCGTCCGGTTCGAATCGCAACGCTACGCCCGCAGCCCGCAGCCCTCAGCAAGCGTTCGCCCTCATACTTTTCATTGTGCTGTGCGTCTTTGCGTAAGGATTTCGAAAGGATATGCGCTCTACGTGCCGCTGCATGCAACCCAATGCTGTAAACTTATTAAAAACTTTGCAAGTTACAAGAAAGATGTCTCAAAAAGAACAACAAGAACAGCGTGGAAGCAGACAAGAACTCCAATAGGGGGTCGAAGGTTGGGGGCGGGAATTGCCAATATGTGCTACGTAAGCGGAAAAGTTCAGCCGTACTTTTGTGAGCTTATGGTCAGTCACTCGGTGGACAACTAGCAGCGGTAGCGAACTAGCCACCAGTTACACATTGGCGGCATTCACAATGCGTTAAATCACTTGAATAGCAGCAAACATTAGTAGAAAACTGTAGACTGTAATTTTGTGTTATTCACGATCTAAGAATTCATAGAAGGCTGTTAGAAAACAAAAAAAAATTATGAGGTTATGTTCATATATCTATTTGAAAAGATTTTTAACTAATAAAATTTATGCACTCTACAATTTGATGTTAAAATTTTTCTTAAAAATGCAGATTGATAGAATAACTTATGTTCATTTATTTGACAAGAAACGTGAGTTTTCCATTGAAGACATCTATTCATTCAATATTTTGTTATATTTGTTCAATAATTTTGTATTGAAATTGTAAAAAATACCTTTAAATAAATAAATAAATAAAATAAAAATAAAATAAAAAATAAAATTTAAAATAATTATAATAAAAATAAAAACGAAAATAAATTAAAATCAAATCAAATCAAATCAAATAAAGTAAAATAAAATAAAATAAAATAAAATCAAATAAAATCAAATAAAATCAAATAAAATCAAATAAAATAAAATCAAATCAAATCAAATCAAATCAAATCAAATCAAATCAAATCAAATCAAATCAAATCAAATCAAATCAAATCAAATCAAATCAAATCAAATCAAATCAAATCAAATCAAATCAAATCAAATCAAATCAAATCAAATCAAATCAAATCAAATCAAATCAAATCAAATCAAATCAAATCAAATCAAATCAAATCAAATCAAATCAAATCAAATCAAATCAAATCAAATCAAATCAAATCAAATCAAATCAAATCAAATCAAATCAAATCAAATCAAATCAAATCAAATCAAATCAAATCAAATCAAATCAAATCAAATCAAATCAAATCAAATCAAATCAAATCAAATCAAATCAAATCAAATCAAATCAAATCAAATCAAATCAAATCAAATCAAATCAAATCAAATCAAATCAAATCAAATCAAATCAAATCAAATCAAATCAAATCAAATCAAATCAAATCAAATCAAATCAAATCAAATCAAATCAAATCAAATCAAATCAAATCAAATCAAATCAAATCAAATCAAATCAAATCAAATCAAATCAAATCAAATCAAATCAAATCAAATCAAATCAAATCAAATCAAATCAAATCAAATCAAATCAAATCAAATCAAATCAAATCAAATCAAATCAAATCAAATCAAATCAAATCAAATCAAATCAAATCAAATCAAATCAAATCAAATCAAATCAAATCAAATCAAATCAAATCAAATCAAATCAAATCAAATCAAATCAAATCAAATCAAATCAAATCAAATCAAATCAAATCAAATCAAATCAAATCAAATCAAATCAAATCAAATCAAATCAAATAGAATAAAATTCAATAAATGAAATTAAAATAAAATAAAATAAAATAAAATAAACTAAAATAAAATAAAATAAAATAAAATACAATAAAATAAAAAAATAAAATAAAATAAAATAAAATAAAATAAAATTAAATTAAACTAAATCAAATCAAATCAAATAAAATCAAATCAAGTCAAATAAATAAAATCAAATCAAATCAAGTCAAATAAATAAAATAAAATAAAATAAAATAAAATAAAATAAAATAAAATAAAATAAAATAAAATAAAATAAAATAAAATAAAATAAAATAAAATAAAATAAAATAAAATAAAATAAAACAAAATAAAATAAAATAAAATAAAATAAAATAAAATAAAATAAAATAAAATAAATAAAATCAAATCGAATCGAATCAAATCAAATCAAATCAAATCAAATAAAATAAAATAAAATAAAATAAAATAAAATAAAATAAAATAAAATAAAATTAAATTAAATTAAATTAAATAAAATTAAATAAAATTAAATAAAATTAAATAAAATTAAATAAAATTAAATAAAATTAAATAAAATTAAATAAAATTAAATAAAATTAAATAAAATAAAATAAAATAAAATAAAATAAAATAAAATAAAATAAAATAAAATAAAATAAATAAAATAAAATAAAAAAATAAAATAAAATAAAACAAAATAAAATAAAATAAAATAAAATAAAAAAAAAATAAAATAAAATGATATAAAATAAAATAAAATAAAATAAAATAAAATAAAACAAAATAATAAAAATAATTAAAATAATTGAAATGAATAAAATAATTAAAATAAAAATAAATAAAATGTCTGCGTCCCGAAGCATGAGTCAATCAATTGTAAATCCTTCCTTCTTGTAAGAAACATGACTTTGCATTGAAAACAATTTTCTTTCAATATTTTTGTATTGTTTCGAAACCTGAAACCAATTTTTAAAGTTATCTTCTTGTATGTAATCTCATTTTCGTCTCGAATAATTTGAATGAAAATAACAACAACAAAATCTAATCTAATCTAAATAAAAATCTCAGTTTCGTGTACGTAGTGTTTATTTCATAGTTTCCAAACATGAATTAAAAAAAGTACTAAACTCTACTACAACTAATGCTTCAACTATTTGAATTAAATATTCTTTGGTTTGATGTTTATTTTTTAAATAATTGTTCTGCAAAGTTTTGTTATTCTAGACTAATTTTTTATTAAATCAAGAAATAAATAAAGTTGCATACTTGATTGGAGATCAAACGGAAACATGTTTGCCAACTTCAGCTTCGATTTTGCACAACTGCCAGCATAGTTGCTACAGTATCGTGAATACCCCCATTGTATTTGGGCCTTATGTTGTTTTTTTGTACTCCTTGTAAGTAATAAATGTATTTTTATTGGAAATTTGTCAGCCCTAAATGGCTTAAGATACCTGCAATGGTAGTTGTTGCGAATTTCAAAACAAACCCAAAAACTTTTAACTCTTTGCTGTGCGTAAATGATTGAAGTGTTTGCTTGTGTTTGTGAAAACTTGCAGCTGATTGCTAGGTCTTTGTCACTCTGTCACTCAGCTTCTTGCATTTTTTATCATTGTTGATAAAGATAGAGCAGAAATTGTTGCTGTTACTGCTGTCTAGAATTTAGATACTTCTCAACATTTTGCAAATTTTTTTGTTTTGGTTTCTTACTTTCATTATGCAGGTCGCTGCTGGTATAACGTTTTGCAAACCACAAACTGTCAACGCCAAGAACTTAAATAATTTCTAACATGCTCTGGCATTCCTGAGTTCGTTCTCACTCTGTTTTTAGTGCTTTCACCGTTTCAAGGAGTTGGGAGTGTTTAATGTTTTTAGCAGAGTTTCTTCCTACTTACTGCATTTCTTACATATAGGGTTTTCCAATAAGGATGGGTCGATAACACCGTGCGACAGCATTTTTCATACCGAGAAAAATCCATATGTGCGTGAAACTAGAGACCAAATATAGTAATATTGCGTACTCAGTTTTTCATTTCTACTTTCTTTGTTCTTTTAAAAGGACTTCAAAATTTTGAAGAGAATGAAAAATAAAAAATATATAAAAAATACTTAACCTCGTTAGAATATAGCGATATGTATATCACATGAAAGAGGAAAGGCTGAAGAATTTAAATAAAATTGAGTTTTATCTATTTGTAAAAAAAAAGGATATGAAAAAGGTCCTTTGAAAATTTTAATCCTTTATATCCTTGAAAATGTATACAGAATTTTCTTGAAAAGTAACTATGTTAAAACCCAAAATCTCCTTGATCACGTGTCAAAATTTCATTACTCTAACTTTATTGGTTCGAAAGTTATTAAAAAAGGCGGAAGCTGCAATTCTAATGAAGTAAAAAAATTCTAATTTATTTAAGTATCAGTATTTTAAATAATAAAAAGATGCAAAATCAATGAAGCGAGAATAATTAAATGTTGACACGTGATCAAGGAGATTTTGGGGTTTCACATACTTACTTTTCAAGAAAATTCGATATAAATTTTCAAGGATATAAAGGATTAAAAATTTCAAAGGACCTTTTTCATATCCTTTTTTTACAAATAGATAAAAAATCAATTTTATTTAAATTCTTGAGCGTTTCCTCTTTCATTTGATATACATATCGCCATATTCTAATGTCGCCACATTTTTTATATTTTTTATCCCCTTCAAAATTTTGAAGTCTTTTTAAAAGGACAAAGGATGTAGAAATGAAAAACTGAGTACGCAGTTTTACTAAGTTTGGTCTCTAGTTTCACACCCATATGGATTTTTTCCGATGTGAAAATTTTTTTTCATTTTTGTCGCACGGTGTAATCTTTGCCGATTACACCGATGGACTTAACAACGTCGTTTGCGAAGAAGTACTAACCAATAACGTCGGTGATCTATAATTCGCACCAAATAGTAACTTTTTCTGAATACATTGCCACCTGGCGAAGTGTGTGTGGGTTACGAAAATCCTATTTAATTCTAATGCGATTCTTTGCTTCAAGGATTCAAACTGTAAGAAATGGAATCCTCATACAGAGTTCTTGGTACTTGAAGTAGAACATCTTCTCTTTTAGGATAACTTTTGGGAAGCCTTAGCTTTGGTAGTCAGAAATCACTTTAATTGACTAAGTCTAGGTCCCTGCTTGAAAGATTTCGCTGCAACAGTTCGGATCCTCATACAGAGTTCTTAGTACGTATTGAAGTAGAACTTCTTCTCTTTTAGGATAACTTTTGGGAACCCTAAGCTAAGGTAGTCAGAAATCACTGTAATTGACTAAGTCTATAGTGGTTTCCTGTTTGAAGGATTTTGCTGCAACAATTCGGATCCTCATACAGAGTTCTTATTACGCATTGAAGTAGAACATCTTCTCTTTTAGGATAACTTTTGGGAACCCTAAGCTAAGGTAGTCAGAAATCACTTTAATTGACTAAGTCTATAGTGGTTTCCTGTTTAAAGGATTTCGCTGTAACCAGTTGAATTTTCCTACAGAGTTCTTAGTACGTATTGAGGTAGAATTCTGGGATAACATTCGGTAACTCTTTGTTTACGTATCCAGAAATAATTTCAATTGACTGAGTCTACTGTGGTTCCCTGCTTGAAGGATTTCGCTGCAACAGTTCGGATCCTCATACAGAGTTCTTAGTACGCATTGAAGTAAAGCATCTTCTCCCTTAGAATAACATCCGGTATGCTTAGCTTTACTTACTCAGAAATCCCTTTAATTGTCTAATTGTAATTTTTCAGCGGTTTTCCCTCTGAAGCACTTTGCTGCAACAATTATAATTCCCATAAAGAGTTCTTTCCTTTGTAATAAAGTTGATCCCGTTGCGAGAGACAATTTGTTCCCGCATCAAAGCCGCACAAAGAGGGTTTCGTTGAACATGTCTGTGCTCGGAAAATATCAACTGACTTCGTAGAATTTTGTAATCTTATTCCCATCCAAGGACATTTCTCAATTGCCAAATTTGCCAAACCTTCGTCTGTTTTCTTGCGCGAATTCGGCACGCTTTTTGAATGCGTCTCGCTGTTAGATTTCATGCGCTGAATGCTAAGCGGCGGCCTTAATTCAATCGAATTCGCCGCGAAAGTTGCCCCAACAACGACACGTTGCCAGCGAATTTAGCGAATTGGTGCACATATGTGGCAACGCTGGAGCCATTACAAACATAGTTTTATATGTGCACATAGCACGTTGCATGTGTGTGTGTGTGTGTGTTAGAAGCGAAATTGTTAAAACTACAGCGGCACAACGACTTGGTTCGGTGCGGCGTGTAGACGCTGGTATTCTGGGTGACATGCGTGCCAAATTGAATTTGTGCGCGTCATTCAGTGTGCGCTCGAGACGACATGACGCGGCAACATGGGCGCACACGTGCAACATGGACGCATGCCGCTTGCTTTGACAGCTCTGCCAGCGGTAGCTATGTATGTGTGCGCGCGCCTTCACCTATGCAACATTTCGCGGGCTTCAGCGCAACGAGCGTCTTTATGCAAGGAGAGGGGAGGGGAGGGTTGTGTGGAGAGAGGCACGGCGAGGTACTTACGGCTTTCAAGGGTTTTTGGGCCTGTTGCAGCAACTCATGTCCGCTGTCAATGTTTGACGTTGGCTGTTTTTTTTTGTTGGCTATTGTTGTTGCTATTGTTGTTTTTCACTTATTACAGTTGTTGTTGTTGTTGTTGTCAGAGTGCAATAGTTGTTAAATATTTTAGCGCAGTTGAGTCAACTCAAAGTGGCAGCAACAACTGTGACTGCATTTTGTGCAATGAAACGATGGAATTTCGTGCGAGGGGTGCGGCAACAAAGTTAAAGTGGATGGATTGGATGCGTGTGAGTGACGCTCATGCTGTCACACACACACACACACGCACACTCACATTATGTGTTCCGCTTGTGTGCTTTGCTTGTTTTCTGGTATCAGCGTCAGGTAGTTGGCTGCCACTTGCCACTTAAGCTTGATCTCAAATTGAATTTACAATAACGCAACAACAAAAACTAAAGTACAAGAAAAGAATGTTATGATATACTTATATAGAAAATAACTGGATAAAAAAAGCTGAACGATGTCAAATTCAATTTCCCCCCATTTTTTTCTCTTTCACTCTAAAGTGGGTTGTTAAGGTATGTTTACTCTCAGAATAGAGTTGAGTTCAGTTGAGTTGAGGAGTTGATTTAAGTTGATGCTGGATTGATTTGGGTTTATTTGATTTGAGTTGAGTTGAGTTGAGTTGAGTTGAGTTGAGTTGAGCTGAGTTGAGTTGAGTTGAGTTGACTTGAGTTGATTTGACTTGAGCTGACTTGAGTTGAGTTGAGTAGAGTTGAGTTGAGTTGAGTTGAGTTGAGTTGAGTTGAGTTGAGTTGAGTTGAGTTGAGTTGAGTTGAGTTGAGTTGAGTTGAGTTGAGTTGAGTTGAGTTGAGCTGAGTTGATTTGATTTGATTTGATTTGATTTGATTTGATTTGACTTGACTTGACTTGACTTGACTTGACTTGACTTGACTTGACTTGACTTGACTTGACTTGACTTGACTTGACTTGACTTGACTTGACTTGACTTGACTTGACTTGACTTGACTTGACTTGACTTGACTTGACTTGACTTGACTTGACTTGACTTGACTTGACTTGACTTGACTTGACTTGACTTGACTTGACTTGACTTGACTTGACTTGACTTGACTTGACTTGACTTGACTTGATTTGATTTAACTTGAGTTGAGTTGAGTTGAGTTGAGTTGAGTTGAGTTGAGTTGATTTGAGTTGAGTTGATTTGATTTGATTTGATTTGATTTGAGTTGAGTTGAGTTGAGTTGAGTTCAGTTCAGTTGATTTAATTTGATTTGATTTGATTTGATTTGATTTGATTTGATTTGATTTGATTTGATTTGATTTGATTTGATTTGATTTGATTTGATTTGATTTGATTTGATTTGATTTGAGTTGAGTTGAGTAGAGCTGAGCTGAGTTGAGTTGAGTTGAGTTGAGTTGAGTTGAGTTGAGTTGAGTTGATTTGACTTGAGTTGAGTTGAGTTGAGTTGAGTTGATTTGAGTTGATTTGATTTGATTTGAGTTGAGTTGAGTTGAGTTGAGTTGAGTTCAGTTCAGTTGATTTAATTTGATTTGATTTGATTTGATTTGATTTGATTTGATTTGATTTGATTTGATTTGATTTGATTTGATTTGATTTGATTTGATTTGATTTGAGTTGAGTTGAGCTGAGTTGAGTTGAGTTGAGTTGAGTTGAGTTGAGTTGAGTTGAGTTGAGTTGAGTTGAGTTGAGTTGAGTTGAGTTGAGTTGAGTTGATTTGACTTGAGTTGAGTTGAGTTGAGTTGAGTTGAGTTGAGTTGAGTTGAGCTGAGTTGAGTTTATTTGACTTGAGCTGACTTGAGTTGAGTTGAGTAGAGTTGAGTAGAGTTGAGTTGAGTTGAGTTGAGTAGAGTTGAGTTGAGTTGAGTTGAGTTGAGTTGAGTTGAGTTGAGTTGAGTTGATTTGATTTGACTTGACTTGACTTGACTTGACTTGACTTGACTTGACTTGACTTGACTTGACTTGACTTGACTTGACTTGACTTGACTTGACTTGACTTGACTTGACTTGACTTGACTTGACTTGACTTGATTTGATTTGACTTGAGTTGACTTGACTTGATTTGATTTGACTTGAGTTGAATTGAGTTGAGTTGAGTTGAGTTGAATTGAGTTGAGTTGAGTTCAGTTCAGTTGATTTAATTTGAGTTGATTTGATTTGATTTGATTTGATTTGATTTGATTTGAGTTGAGTTGAGTTGAGTTGAGTTGAGTTGAGTTGAGCTGAGCTGAGTTGATTTGAGTTGAGTTGAGTTGAGTTGATTTGACTTGAGTTGACTTGATTTGATTTAATTTGATTTGATTTGATTTGATTTGATTTGATTTGATTTGAGTTGAGTTGAGTTGAGTTGAGTTGAGTTGAGTTGAGTTGAGTTGAGTAGAGTTGATTTGATTTGATTTGATTTGATTTGATTTGATTTGATTTGATTTGATTTGATTTGATTTGATTTGATTTGATTTGATTTGATTTGATTTGATTTGAGTTGAGTTGAGTTGAGCTGAGTTGAGTTGAGTTGAGTTGAGTTGAGTTGAGTTGAGTTGAGTTGAGTTGAGTTGAGTTGAGTTGAGTTGAGTTGAGTTGAGTTGAGTTGAGTTGAGTTGACTTGAGTTGAGTTGATTTGATTTGATTTGATTTGACTTGAGTTGAATTGAATTGAGTTGAATTGATTTGACTTGATTTGATTTGATTTGACTTTACTTGACTTGATTTGACTTGAGTTGAGTTGAATTGAGTTGAGTTGATTTGATTTGATTTGATTTGATTTGATTTGATTTGATTTGATTTGATTTGATTTGATTTGATTTGATTTGATTTGATTTGATTTGATTTGATTTGATTTGATTTGATTTGATTTGATTTGATTTGATTTGATTTGAGTTGAGTTGAGTTAAGCTGAGCTGAGCTGAGTTGAGTTGTGTTGAGTTGAGTTGAGTTGATTGATTTGATTTGATTTGATTTGAGTTGATTTGATTTGATTTGATTTGATTTGATTTGATTTGATTTGATTTGAGTTGAGTTGAGTTGAGTTGAGTTGAGCTGAGTTGAGTTGAGTTGAGTTGAGTTGAGTTGAGTTGAGTTGAGTTGAGTTGAGTTGAGTTGAGTTGAGTTGAGTTGAGTTGAGTTGATTGATTTGATTTGATTTGATTTGAGTTGATTTGATTTGATTTGATTTGATTTGATTTGATTTGATTTGATTTGATTTGATTTGATTTGATTTGATTTGATTTGATTTGAGTTGAGTTGAGTTGAGTTGAGCTGAGTTGAGTTGAGTTGAGTTGAGTTGAGTTGAGTTGAGTTGAGTTGAGTTGAGTTGAGTTGAGTTGAGTTGAGTTGAGTTGAGTTGAGTTGAGTTGAGTTGAGTTGAGTTGAGTTGAGTTGAGTTGATTTGACTTGAGTTGACTTGAGTTGAGTTGACTTGAGTTGAGTTGAGTTGAATTGAGTTGAGTTGATTTGATTTGATTTGATTTGATTTGATTTGATTTGATTTGATTTGATTTGATTTGACTTGAGTTGAGTTGAGTTGAATTGATTTGATTTGATTTGATTTGATTTGATTTGATTTGATTTGATTTGACTGTACTTGACTTGATTTAACTTGAGTTGAGTTGATTTGATTTGATTTGATTTGATTTGATTTGATTTGATTTGATTTGATTTGATTCGATTTGATTTGATTTGATTTGATTTGATTTGATTTGATTTGATTTGATTTGATTTGATTTGATTTGATTTGATTTGATTTGATTTGATTTGATTTGATTTGATTTGATTTGATTTGATTTGATTTGATTTGATTTGATTTGATTTGATTTGATTTGATTTGATTTGATTTGATTTGATTTGATTTGATTTGATTTGATTTGATTTGATTTGATTTGATTTGATTTGATTTGATTTGATTTGATTTGATTTGATTTGATTTGATTTGATTTGATTTGATTTGATTTGATTTGATTTGATTTGATTTGATTTGATTTGATTTGATTTGATTTGATTTGAGTTGAGTTGAGTTGAGTTGAGTTAAGCTGAGCTGAGCTGAGTTGAGTTGTGTTGAGTTGAGTTGAGTTGAGTTGATTTGATTTGATTTGATTTGATTTGATTTGAGTTGAGTTGAGTTGAGTTGAGTTGAGTTGAGTTGAGTTGAGTTGAGTAGAGTTGATTTGATTTGATTTGATTTGATTTGATTCGATTTGAGTTGAGTTGAGTTGAGTTGAGTTGAGTTGAGTTGAGTAATATAGAGTACAGTTTTACGAATACTCTCACACAAAAGTTTGCCATAAATTTTGCCAATTTAACACTTTCTGGGCCATACTAATCTATGTTTCTCAACCAGCTTTACTTGTAATGATTTATTTTTGATACGCTTTGCCGATGCCTTTTGTCGATATCTTTACTACTGATACCTATGATTTACTTATGTTTTACTACTAAAATGATTGTAAAAATCAGACAACGCACAAAAAGGGGCGTGGCTGCAATGACGAATATGTTGGCAACTCTAAGAAACATAATAATAAACAAAAATTAAAAATAAAAAAAAAGAAAACAAAAAGTAAAACATAAAAAATTAAAAAAAATTAAATTAAAAACAAAAAATTAAAAATTATGATAGAAAACAGAAATAAAAACAAAAAAAAAATAAATAAAAAAAAAACAATATTATATATATAATTAAACAACAAAAAATTTAAAAATAATAAAAAAACAAATATATAAAATTCATGCAAAAAGAGTACACAAATGTACTCTAAAAACAAAAAATTAATACAACTAAAAACCAAAAATACAAAAATTAAAATAAAAATGAGAAATACAAAATAGAAAAATTATAATAATAATAAATAAAAATTCAGAAAACTAAAAAAAATTAAATTAAAAACAAAAAATTAAAAATTATAATAGGAAACCGAAATAAAAACAAAAATAAACAAAGAAAATATAAATATAATTTAAAAAAGCAAGAAATTGAAAAACTAATAAAAAAACAAATATTGCAAAATTAAAATAAAAGAGAGTGCACAAATGTAATCTAAAAACAAAAAATTAATATAACTAAAAACCAAAAATACAAAAATTAAAATAAAAAAGAGAAATAAAAAAAGAAAAATAATAAATAAAAATTCAGAAAATAAAAAAAATTAAATTAAAAACAAAAAATAAAAAATTATAATAGAAAACCGAAATAAAAACAAAAAAAATATAATATATAAAATATAAATATATATATAAATATAAAAAATAAAGAACAGAACTAAAAAAAACAAAAAAAATAAATTAATAAGAAGCAAAAATAAGAACAAACAAAAATAAGAAAAAAATTATATCAATAAATAACAAAAAAGTAAAAAAAAAGAAAAAAATGTAAAAGAAAAAAGTATAGAAAAAAATTTAAAAATTTAATTAATTCTATTTTAAATATTAAAAAAATAAATTGAGACATAAATACAAATTAAATACTAATAATAAATGAATAAAAAAATAAAAAAATAAATAATAAATAAATCAATTAAATAGAAAAGAAAAATACAAACATAAATAAAACAAATACTAGAATGACAATTGTGCTGTTTCCGGCTTTTAGCTGCATTAGCTGCGGTGACTTGGGGATTGGATGGGGAGAGCAGAGGCGGCTCTGCTTCCGCGCTTGCTGCCTTTCTCGTGCTGCTTTCTTGCGCGTTGCGTTGACGGCATTACGAATTATTTATGGCAGTGTCGTAATTTTGTATTCAATGTAATCCTTTTTGCATTGTTGTTGTAGTTATTGTTGTTGCTTTCAGTTTGAATTTTTTTTGGGTTTTCATTTTCTATTTAAGTGAATTTACAGTCGTAGCGCCGACAACGACAGCCAACAAGAAAAGCGAAAAGTGTCGCTTTGGTTGCCGTCTGTCTGGTTCTGTTATATTTTTAGATATTATTGTTAGTTGTTGTTGTTGTTGTTGTTGTTTATATCGGTGGGAACAAAAAGACAAAAAAACCGCACAACGAAACTCCAAATAGTAATGAGCTTTGGAGTTTAGTGAAACCGAACAGCAACTTTAATGCCGTTTTACTCCAAAGGACTGCAGCCGCACCCACCCCACTGCTACGTACAGGCGCCCCCTGCCAACGCCACTGCCCATGTTGCGTTCCTAATCCTCCTGGCTGTGTCTTGCACTGTGACGCTGCATTTCTAGATTTTGGCAGCAATTGCGCTCTGCAGACGACATCAGTTGGGTTGGGGGAAGGGGGGTTGGGGCGTTCGGCGGATTGGGGAAGCATGGCGTACAATTTAAAACAAATTTGAGGACTGAAGAAATTTTGTAAAGTGGCAGATTTTCGTTCTTGCACGAAAAGTGCTACAAATCTGCTTTCCATATTAATCTTGTTCTGGCGTTGCCAGATGTCACAAACAAGTCTTTAAGTTGTTAATAGTTAATAAGTATGATGTAAGGTTGTGCTTAATGTTATTAAAAGTTGAGATTAGAAATAGTAGATTTCGTAAAAAGCAGTGTTGCCAGATTGGATGGAATATTTCAATGGTGATACATTTGACATCATTAGTGCCACTGAAGCCTTGAATATTGAAAGCTAAAGTGCCAAATTTACTTTAATTAAATTTTATTCTTCAAAGTGTATAATTTATGCAATGAATGAAGGAAGTTTAAAAAACGAATTTCATGCGGGTTTCATTTTTTATAGGTTTTGTTTGTGTTAAGTTGTTGTTAAGCTGAAGCTGAATAAATAAAAAGGCTGCAATAAAAAGAACAAAATCTATTTTTATGAGAAGTTTAATTCCTTAGTTTATAATGACAAAAATAATAATAAACAAATTTTGTTAGGAGATTTTCTAAGTTTTTGGGAGCAAAATTCAGCTTTTTTTTAAGATTTAGGAGAAAGCCATTTCAGGTATCTGGCAACACTAATTTGCTCTTTATTTACAGTCATTCTGCTATAAAATGTAAAAAATTATTAATTAAAAAATTCTTAAATGTCTTCTTTTTATATTTTTCTCATTTATATTTTCTTTTTTTTGGGAATTATTAATTTTTTATGTAATAACATTGAAATCTTATTCAGTTTATTTTTATCTTTTATTTTATTATTTTTATTTTGTAATTAATTTTTATTTTTTTTACTTGTTTTGAAAAAGATGCTGAACTATAAAAACATTAAAGATAAAAGAGCAAAAATGTCTGTTCTGCATAGAAACTCTTACATTTTCGCTTCAAATGTTTTTTCTGATTTTAAATTCTCTCGAATTAAATTTGTTTTTTTGATTAACTATAAACATATTAGAGATATAAGCGCAAACATTTCTGTTCTGCATAGTAACTCTTAAATTGGCTCTTTAAACGTTTTTTCTGATTTTAAATTCTCTCGAATAAAACTTTTTTTTTTAATATTTTCTTGACAGGATAAAATTTTTTTAAATTAGACTTTCAGTTTTTGTGCTTAATTTGGCTATACAAATTAGTCAAATCAACGAACATTCTTTTTAGAAAAATCAATAGAGTCATTTTCTTAGGCATCCTAATTTTAAAAATAATCATTTTTTTAAGTTATTGTTTCACAAATAACTTTTTTTCGACTTTATAGACAAAAGTCAAATACCAAAAAAATAAATAGAGATAAAGAGTACTTTTCAAAGTTACTTTCGAGCAGATTCGTTAATATTGAATCAAGGCTTCAGTGGCGCACACAGGAGTTCATTGTGGGAGGAAGGGGGTTTGCGTACAACTTTTGGGCTTAATTCCATTCGAAACTATATTTTGCACCAGCAACTTTTGTATTTGGGGGGGTTTGAACCCCCAAAAGACCCCCTGTGTGTGCCACCGATAGACTTCTCTACTTAGTAAATTATTTGCTCAATCTTAAGAATGAGAGAAATGTAGGATTTATGAAGTTGCTTAATGACCGCTTGTCAAGTGGAAAGTATTCAATAAAAAGAATTAAACAAACAAAAGTTTCCTACACAAAAATTAAAGAAAAAATTGTTTGCAATACAGAAATTAAACAAATAACAACAATGTTCAAAAATATTTTCAACAAAAAATCAAACAACCAAACTTAATTTTCATTCATTCAGATTCATCTTACGAAGGCTTCTTATTCCTTTTTATTTCTACATTATTAAAAGTTTTGTTTATTTGCATTTTGACAGTTCTCAATTGGTGCCATCTGGCAACACCAAACAATTTTTGAAATAATCAGTAAGACTCAGCGATTCAAAAACGTTTCAGAATTTATCGTACTGGGCCTTAGAACAGCTCAACCTTGATTATGGTTTTGGTTTTGGTTAAAAAAAAATCATCTTTAGCGATGTGCTCCGTTTGAGGCTGAACAAGCAACATTTTGAATCTGCGCCCGAAAAGAAAGAAAACTTTGGAGATATTTGGGACTTAATTATATTCCCAAAAAAATTATTGCGTGGACTGTATTTTGAGTTGGCTGAGTGACTGTATGACTGTATTTTTTTGGGAACGAGGGTAGTCGGACATTTGTTGTCAAAAGGGAGCGATGCCAAGTCATAATTATTGAATTTGTTGACACAGAAGAATTGAAAGAATCAGTCTTTTGCAAGAAAGCTTTTTTGAGAGTCCTTTGGAAACATCTACTGGCCACACAGATCACGTGATTTGATACTCTTAGAATTTTTTCTTATGATGATTGGTGTCCTGAAAGGCTGAAAAGTTCGTACTATTTATCAATGATTTCTTTTGGAGCTGAATAGAAGAACGAAGTTCATCTTCAATGAACTAAATTGTCCTGAGTTCTCGAACTCTAATTTCGTCGCACCAGCCAGGTCCAGGTCCAAGCACTTTTGCAGAGCTGAGCAGTGGCACAGAAAGTTCTGTATCGATTTTGCTTCTTTTTCATTACCAAAGCATCTACACGAATACTATTCCAACAAGCTTTGGTATCACACTGAGCCTTTTGACTACGTGCACTTCCTTCGAAAGAAGAAGCTACGATTATGCCTCTAATCATTGTCCCAAGGACAGTCGAAGTACTCAGGGACAACATTTGGTCCAAAATACAAAAATAATTTATATAAAATGATTTTGATTATTATTATTATTATTAGTGGGGATAGTGCACATTTATAACTTTAATAAATAAATTTTTAACTTAAATAAATCATTAACTCTTAAAAAATCAAGAAAAATAAATAATTATTGTATATTTTATAAACCAAAAAATACAAAATATAGTCAAATAAATAGATTGTTTGGAACTGAATTTATGTTGAGACGACATTAAAAATTTTGCCAATAGAAAAAAGTCAACTAGGGCCAGCTGGTTAGCCCATTTAAAAAATTATTATTCAACTTCATTCTTAATAGATCTACTATCTATCTACTTCTAGCTTAACAAAATCATTTAAATCTTGAAGAAATTTTTAGCCATAAATTTTTTAATTAAATTTAAGTTGCAGTTGAAATTTGAAGCCGCTCATTTTTTAATTAAAGTCAAGTCGCAGTTGAGTTGGTATTTTTTTTCTTTTTTTTTAGTAGAAGATGAGAACAAAAAAATGAGTATAACGTTAGATAAAAAACCTTTCAATATTCAAAGATATTTAATTTCGTAGGGCAAAAAAATTGTGTTAATCCTTGAGGAATTATGCAAATTGTGTGCAAATTAAAAAGTTATATAAAACCATAGTTGAAGAAAAATTAACAACTTCCAATATGAATAGAGAGGTAGGGAGAATGAATTGAATTGAATACATTTTTGGGGCACTTGCCTCAAAAAAACAAAAAAAAAGTAAAAATAAAAAAGGACGAAAATGGCTGACACCAGCAACGATTCAATGCTGCATTAAAACTATTGAAGTGTACAAGAAATACGGCTGTGCTATTCATGTGAAGGGTAGAAACCGACAAGGGGAAACATTGTGTTAGTTGCCGCCGAAAATGAATAGAAATTGAATGAGAAGACGAAGAAGAACTTGTGCAAGGGGACAGAGTGAAAAAGTCAACTGAAAAGCAACAAACGAACAAATGGCAGAGGGCGAAGTGAAAAAGGGCGCAACAATATGTTGCAGTCGAACATTTCCTACACACAAATACATGCAGACACCGACACATTCTCACACAAGCTACAATTAATAGTTGCCATTTATAACCGCAATAGAAATTGCAATGTTGCCACCTGTGCCGCCCGCAGCGCACTGTTGCATTAAAAGTATTCATTAAAGTTGTGCCGAAGCGCTAGAAGCAGCAGCAACGAAATGGGAAAATCGGTAGCGAAAAAAATCAAGAGAAATGGAGTACATGCAACACACACACATACAAACACATACAGAGGCACACGGAGACCCAAACATACATGCGAACAACAAGCAACAAATTTATTTGTACAACATAAATTCCAAGCGTGGCAACCACAAATACACACACACACACATACACACACACACAAACATACTCATATACACTCACGCAGCCAAATGACGCGCCAAGCGGCAGCCACACGAAAGCCAGCTGCCAGATTGTTGCACCCTTTCAAAGCGCACAATTCAGTGTACCAAATGTTGTTGTTGTTGTTGTTGCTGTTGCTACTGTGGCAAATAGAAAAGCCAGCAATATTTAGTTGCAGTAGTTGAAGCAAGAAAAAGCAACTACGGTAACAAAACTAGCAACTTTTGATATTAGAACAGCAAAAGCGTGTTGCAAGTTGGCGTCGTCGTCGTCGTTGTTGTTGTTGTTGTTGGTCTGCCCCAGCTTCGGCTCCAAGTCGTTCCAGTTATTTGTAAACATTTTCAAAATCTCATTGCTGAGTTCATAAAGAAAAAAATAACTGTCGCTACTGCAGCAAAGAACTTGCAACATGCGCAAAAAATCTGGACCAAAAAACCAAAAAGAAAAAAATCAAAAAAGCAACAACAAAGCATGAATGTAGCGAAAAAATTGTATGGTGGACGCGTATTGCTGGATGCCGCATGTGATGTTCGTGTTTTTGTTGTTGTTGTTGTGGTGGTTGTTGTTGTTGTTGCAGCTCATACACAGCACTAAAAGGACATTCATGATACTGCACCAGTCTTTTGGCCCCTCAAAGTATGCAGCAAGCAGGCGGTTGCAAAAAAAAGTTCGTTGTTGACTGCGGGGTGAGGTGAGCGGGAAGGGGTCGCAATGTGCAGAAACATTTCTAAAGTGAAAAACAACAAAAGCAGAAGCAAAAAACAGTTACAACAACAGCAAACACATTTTTGAAATTGTATCAACAAAATGGAGCGTAAAGTGTGGCAGTTGTTGTTGTTGTTGTTGGTGTTAGTGTTGTTGGTGTTAGTGTTGTTGGTGTTAGTATTGTTGTTGTTGTTGCAATTGTCGCGCAGGCAATGTTGTAATGTTTACTTACAGAAGTTGGTTGATGTTGGCGGTGCTTGTTGTTGTTGTTGTTGTGGCGGCTGTGCGCTTGCAAACAGGAAGTAGGTGCAACGAAAACGAAAAAAACAACAAATGGGGATCAAGAATAACAAAAACAATAATAACAACAACAACAACACCAACTACAAACAGTTACAAATACCTATAAAACAGCAACAACAACCAGAATCACTGTGGCAGCAGCGCCTGTTGCAACATTGGAATGTATTATGGTGAGCAAAGAGGGAGGTGGGAGTACCAAAAAGAAGAAGCACAAAAAATATGAAAAACAAAAAGATGTAGCAATGGAAAAGAGGCAAAAACGCAGACGAAAGGGGGGCCGAAATTGCGCCAAAGCGACTCACGTTTTGCGTTCGCGACACATGCAGAAAATACGCATGCAACAACAACAACAACAACGAAAAGCAATACTCAGCGACAACAATGTGCACTGGCTGGCAATACATTGTTGGCAACAATAACAACAACAATTAAGAGGAACGCCGACAATAACAACAAACAGACGCGCACCAACTGGACGCTGCTTGATGAATGGACAGACAGATGGATAGATAGACGTACAGACAGAGAGACAGATAGATACACAAAAACACAGACAGCAAACAGGCGAAACAAAAACAACAACCAATTTTTGAGCAGTACTACTATCGCTGTGTGTGTGTGTGTGTGTTTGGGTCAGCGGCTGGTTGAACGAACGCAAAAAATGCGCGAAGCCGCAACGCGCACCGACAAAGCAACAGCGAGACCGTGTCGCGAACATGCATGCTTGCAACAAACAGTCTTATATGACAGTTGACAAATTGTGTGGCACAAACGAAAAATGCAGCGAAATTGCAGCAACGGCATTGAAAAATGGCGCAAAAATTACGCGTGGCCAGCGAAAAGTGACGGTGGCGCTGGTTGATGGGGCGGACATGTTGTTACTGTTGTTGTTGTTGTTTATGTTGTTGATGTTGCACCAATAAGTGTGGTTGTCGCACGCGGTGCAAATGTCACAATCAACACACATGCACGCACTGTCACAAACATGCAGAGAGGGAAAGGAAAGGAAAGAGGAAGAGAGATGAGAGATGAGGACGAACGGACAGACAATTGCACAGACAATTGCGCCGTACATGGCATGTGGCACGTGCAACAATATTGCAAGTGTCACTGGCTGACTGGTGTGGCTGTCTGTTTATAGTTGTTTACCTCAACAACAACAACAATAACAACAACAACGACAAGCGGTAAAATCTCAAAGAAGCGCTGATTTGCACGCGCCAACGCGCTGTGGCAGGTTAGGATGGCAGTTGAGTAATTGCAACAGTGTCGCGTTAAGGCAAAAACTGCAACAAAATCCACAACAACAACAACTAAAGTGACAACAATAATTGCAAATATGCAGTGACACCGCTCACACACACACACACACACCACGTCCTTTTAATTAACATTTGGGCAATTTGCGCCATTGCGTTATTGTTATTGCAGCAATAACAACAACAACAACAACCATAACATGCAGCACAAAATTCAAATTCCATACAACGCCATGCGAGCAATGCCAACGTGCCACATTGGCGCATTGCTCATGCGGCAAGTGTCAATATTTGCTCGTTGCCAGCGCGTTCTCTGCATATGGCATTGAGTATGTATGTGTGTGTGTGTGAGTGTGTGAGTGAGTGAAATTGAAAACCATTCAGAAATGCATTTCAATGTGCGTCTGTGTGTGTGTGTGTGTGTGTGTTGCGCGTAAATACGCATATTCATATGCAACGCTGCTGCCAGCATGTTGCCACATAGTTGCAATAGTGCAACATACACAAACTCACGCACACAGTGACAGCCAGTCAGCCACACCGTTTCGTCAGGTAGCCACATCGCTTACTGTCACACACTCATCTCCTCTGATTCAACGCCAAAATCCAAGTGAGAAAAGCACCAAAGTGGGCGTTCAGTGGTCGCATTGTTGTTATTATTGTTGTTGTTGTTGCAGTTGCCAACTGCCGCCATGTTCGGCGCTAAACTGAATTATCGTGTTTGGTGTCACTCTTAATTTGTTTCAATTATCATCATCGTCAATGTGCCGCGCATTGTTGTTGTTGTTGTTATTGTTGTGTTTGTTGTTGTCATTATTGTATTTGTGCGCGTGTTTGCCATTGCGTGCGATCTTCGTCAAAGTCAGCAACAGCAGGTTGACACTTGACTTACGCGCGTAATCGCTTTACTGCCAGCCAGCACACCTTCCCTCCCCCATCACTCGTCGCCGGCCGCCCCTCTGCCTATCGAACATTGCACAACCCAAAACCGTTGGTCAGCGTGTGGCTTATGCGCTGCGTTGTGCTGCCTTTGAAAGCCACACGCACACACACACACACACACACATACACACAAAACCCTCACCAATGACTTGAGTCAGTTTGCCCGTCGCGTTGTCATTTCGTCGGTATAAATTTTGCATTACATTTGTCTTTTGTTTTCTTTATTGTGGGTTTTTATTGGTTTCTTTTTAATATTTTTGATTCAATTTATCAAAAAAAAAAAGATCAAAAAAGTAATAAAGGATAGTCGCAAAAAGTCAGTTTATAAATTAAAATCTATCATTAAAGGAAAAGTCCTGCTTTCAAGCATTATTTTTTAATCATTTCATATATCAAAAAAAAGATCAAAAAAGTAATGAATGATAATCACAAAAAGTCAGTTTATAAATTAAAATCTGACGTTAAAGAAAAAGTCCTGCTTTCAACCATTATTTTTTAATAATTTAAAATGTAATCACTGAAAACATTCCATCCTAAAGTATTTTTAAGAAAATCTTACTTGTGAAAGCAAGTGTAGTTCGTATCGCTGGATTGTTCCAAAATAAAACACCCTGAATTTCTTTAACGCAGTATTTTTGTCTCAATTTATCAAAAAAAAAGATCAACAAAGTAATAAAGGATAGTCGCAAAAAGTCAGTTTATTAATTAAAATCTGTCATTAAAGAAAAAAGTCCTGCTTTCAACCATTATTTTTTAATCATTTAAAATGTAATCACTAAAAACTTTCCATCCTAAAGTATTTTAAGAAAATATTGCTTGCCAAAGCGAGCTTAGTTTGTTATCGCTGGATTGTTCCAAACTAAAACACACTGCATTTCTTTAACGCAGTATTTTTGTCTCAATTTATCACAAAGAAAAGATCAACAAAGTAATAAAGGATAGTCACAAAAAGTCAGTTTATAAATTAAAATCTGTCATTAAAGGAAAAGTCCTGCTTTCAACCATTATTTTTTAATCATTTAAAATGTAGTCACTAAAAACTTTCCATCCTAAAGTATTTTTAAGAATATGTTGCTTGCAAAAGCAAGCGTAGTTCGTATCGCTGGATTGTTCCAAACTAAAACAAACTGAATTTCTTCAACGCAGTTCAGCACTAGTAACTAGTCACTTTATTTTCAATTTTCCAGGAACATATTTTCACATACTTTTTAGATATTTCCCTCTAAGTTTTGCTTATTTTCAGGTTTTTAATTTTGAAAAAAATTTAAATTAAAAGAGTAGTAGAAACCCCAGCTTTTCAAATTTTGAGAAAAAGTTAAAAGCGAAAATGCCCACAACAATTCCTAATCTAGATTGAAAGTCATAACAAGTTCTTGCTAACTATGTAGTTTTACGATATTTTTTACTCAATAGACTAAAAACCAGAAAACATGTGTTTAAATTTTGTATGGAAATAGTTTCGACTTTAAGCAGCTATTGCACACACTCTAATTAATTTTTTGCACAGATATTTTGGTATTTTCTTAGTTGGAGTTTTACCTTTCAAATGACATCAAAATCGTTGAATTCTGAGACTATAAATTTATTGAATTTTGTCTATGGAACGAATCACTGTGCGCTGGAATGTAGTTCATCACTAGTAGTAATTTTAACTATATACAATTCTTCTAAGCCACTTTAATTTCATTTCACTGATTAACTAGTCTCTTTAGGTAGATAGATATTAGCTGAACTTGCTCAATTTCTCAAAAAAGTCTTCCTTACTTAGGAGAGAATACTAACTTAGAGCCAACTACTTACTTAGAGCCAACCCACATTGTCCAGATAGGACTTAATGCATATCAGTCTTGTTTCCCACAAATCAGCCAAAGAGCTAATCAAATTCTTCCCTAAGAAGTTCAGTCTTTTCAATGCTAAGTAAGGACAGCCGCAAAGAAAGTGTTTGAGGGTCTCACTCTCATTTTCTTCGCTGCAGCTTTTGCAAAAAATAATGTGAGAGATACCTAATCTCGCTACGTGTAAACCAATTGGCCAGTGACCTGTGATCACAACTGTCAGTCTAGAGACAGTCCCACAAGAATTAAGCAGCAAGTCGTTTGTTTTAGGGGAGTTGTGGCGAGCCAAATCAGTAGAGCCACTCTGCAGCTGAAGAGATTTCGTCAACTACTGTCCGCAATCCGTAGGAAGTAGTCCACTAGTCACTTTGCTTTAACTTCACTTTTCTTATCTGTGTTGCTTGTCCAAGCCAAACTGACTTGCAGCGTCATTCTTGTCTGCCCGGAGCGTTCTCGTTCTCAAACATTCCAGCATAGCCTCGAACCGTCTTTGCGATAATTTCTACTATGACCCCTAAAAGTATGCACGTACAGCGGTAAATGTTCGTTCGTTCTAACAGAGCTCTTCTAGAAAATATAATGTCACGATATTTGAAAGTTTATAGTACAAATCGGACCGTCAGCGGAGCGGATATATAGAAACATAGGGAATTTTCTGGTAGTGCCTGGTTTATTCGATGATGGTTGAAACTTTATCTTAAAATCAGCTGAATTCAAAGGCAAAGTATCGGCCCCAGTGGAAAACTTTCACGGTTCATCAAAAAATTTTTTTAATAATAATATGTAAAATTAATTGAGCTGCCTTTTATTTGGGAGAAGTAAGAACTTTGAGCGAGTGTTAAGGCGTTAGGTGACAAATGTCAAATCTACTTGGGACACTTCTGTTCCATTTATGGATATGGGACGGGACACATACGCAATTTTTTGCAAAGCTCGAGAGATGCAAGAAACCCAAATGAGAATGTAGGTTTGTTCTTTGAGAAGGTGATGACAGTCAACCGCTCGTTGTTCAGAAGAAGATTGACTTCTTGGCTCAGCATCTGAGTCATTTTGGGGGCTATTCTACCAGAGAATATTCTTTCAAATCTTGAGTTACATATCCATGTGAAGCACCTGGGAGATTACCGATAATATGTGCGAACTTTAAATCTAAAGGTCCTAGAGACATGCTAAAATGTCTCTCGGAGACTGGGCTTACTGATGAACTGGAAGTCCATGAAAGGGGCACAACCGATTTTCTAGGTGACAGTGCGCTATTCTCATCAATAAGAATAATCGTGTTCCGAAGCCTGCGGGATTTACTGTACTTGGGTTGGGTTGCCATGGATTGGCGACTGACCTTTTTTCGGACCCGGAATGAGAGCACTCGAGGTTTATAGAAAGGTAATTTGCGTAAGTTACTGTGCGTATGAAAAGAACTTCCAGCAGGAATTGTTGAGCAGGAATCATAATAGGTGAAAGCGATCCTGCCGGATATTTGACCTATATCATTCATTTTTTTCCAGTCTTCATAAGAGTTTTTTATATTTTTTCATCTTTGGTTGGGAACCCACTGGAACAAAACAAACGTAGAGCAGGGCCAGCACTCATTTAACGTAGACAAGTCGAATTGAAGTTGGAAAATTTTTCGGTAAACTGGCACAGTATCAGGCTCATGCTGACGATTTGTTGATGCTCGTTGATCCTTGGAAGATTCCTAGGAACATTTGTATATCTTTCTTTGATTCTTTCATTTTCGGTGATCTTCTTTTCTACTTTCATTTATCATTAAATTTGCATGTCATAATTTGTTGTCTTTTGCTTTATATGTTTTAATAGTTTCGTTCCCACCCTCTTCAATGCCTTCTTTTCTTCTATTCAATCCTTTTTTACTACTTTCATGACCCTCTAAATGATTCTACGCTCATTTGTTTCGAATGTCTTTCGCTCAGATTTAACTGTCCGTAACATACCCTTCTCTCATTTTACTCATCTTCACTTTTATCTGCCATCTTTATTTCCAAGTTCCATTAGTCGCCATTAGTACAAAAGGTGCAAATAGTACATTTTTCATTTTCTGCCAACAATCACAGCGCGTCCTCAATCCTTACGTCTGCGCCTCAAACCTGCTCTGCTCACTTCTACGCTGGTCCTCCGTTTCTCTTTCTTTCGCTCATTTACACATTTGCGCTTGAATTCTCTAAAAAAAAACATTCCCACCCAATTTTAACTCCCGCGTTTACTTGTTGTCTTGTCTCCTTTGTCACTTGAATTTTTCTTATTTTATTGCACCGCAACCAATTATGCCAACTCGCCCATAGACAGTCCGCTCACGCCCGTTCGTCAGTAACACAGTTGCCGCGCCTCATCAAGATTCCAGCTGGCGCTTTAAGAAGTTCAACGCGCAATTTTTTAATGTTTTTATTAGTTCTTCACACAAGTCAAAGAAAATACAAAAATAAAAACCAAATACGAAATACAAAACGACAAAAAAAGTAAATGAGAAACAAAGAAAAAAATATGAACGTAAAAAGCCGAAATTTAGGTGGACGGCGCACAGCAAATCCACTTTTCTGCATTTTTCTCGAGCTGTCTTCGCACTGTCAGTTGACTTGACTCTGCTTTTCACACACTTCGTTTTATTTTGGCTGTTCAACGAAAATACATTGGAATGGGGCAAACGCAGACAAAAGGAAAAGATAAAAAGGATGCTTTGCTTTTGCTGGCACTAATTAAATTTTCCCAAATTAAACAAAAAAAAAATCAAAAAATGAAAACAAAGCCAAGCCAACCGAACGCATGAAAGCAGCACCCCAAACAACAACAATGAGAAACTGAAGAGAATGTACAGAAAAGTGGAAAAGCTGAAAAAGGAAATTTTACACGTACTTCACGCTCGCCACTTCGCCCCCTCACCTCTCGCCCCCCTTTGCTCAGCCACATGCTGGTCCTTAGTCAGGACAATCCTTTAAACCATTGACTTGGTCCATCTGCCCGCTAAATGGATGCGCTGTCCCACCAGTCCGCGCTCTGCCCCGCCACTCCACTCCACCTGCCCCGCCGGTTTTTGCGGCTTTGTGCGCGCAGTACGCGTCGCGGTCGACAAGTGGGCAGGGCGCAACATTTTGTGAATTACGCGCCGCATAATTCAAGGACGTCACATTACACGCCCGACGTCCGCGCTGCGGCGTCCAACCTAAAAATAGCAACAGGAGAACAGCGATAGCGGCAGAAAAAACGTCACGAAATTTACTTTAATTAGGCAAAGCGCATTTTTACACTTTGCACAGAGCGCGCAAAAGGACAGCGGCGCGAGTGGGAGTGGCAGTGGCTGGCGGAAGGAATTGGAGCGCAATAGCCGCCGTGGTCAGGCTTTTTGTACAAGCGGACGCGGTCGGCAGCCGTCCCAAAGGGCGAGCTTTCAGATTTTTCACTGCATGCGCACAAATTAAATAAAAACGGCCAGACACCGTTAACCGCTAATGCCAACGCCAACTACTCACCCTCCCACTCGGGCGCCATAAACAAAAAAAAAAAACAAAACGACGAACAAAATATGAGCGCAGTCTGTAAAGTCTCAACATAATTTAAATTTTTATTGCGCCGCCACTTTACAGTGTGGGCCATAATCAGCTTAGCGTATCTAGTTGTGCTTTCAGCGGCGTTTTAAGCCTTTCGGAGTAATTAGGAGTGTCGAAAAAATAAGTTTGCTAATTATTGTCTGTGTTATATTTTGTTATATCATAGTTTAAAAACAATTTTAAATTTGGCCTTAAACCAAAAATGTTTTACTCCGAATTCAATACCGAAAGCTGAAATACAAAGTTTTGTGCATGAATTTTTTTTCTTTGCCTTGCTGATAGTACTACGATTTTTAAAAGTTCATTGAGGGTCAAATAAGACAATTTTCAGTAGCATTTCAAAACTTTCGGAGTAATTGGGAGTGTCGAAAAAAGGCGTTTGCTATTTATTTCCTGTGTTATATTTTGTTTTAGTTTAATAAAATTGTAAATTTTGTACTAAAGTACAATTATTTTACTCCGAATATAATACCTAAAGCTGAAATACAAAGTTTCGTTCATGAATTTTTTTTCTTTGGCCTTGCTGATGATACTTCGATTTATAAAAATTCATTAAAAGTAAAAAAAACACTCTTCAGTCGCATTTTAAGCCTTTCGGAGTAATTAGGAGTGCTCAAAAAAGACGCTTGCATATTATTGTCTGTATTACATTTGGTTTTAATTCAATAAATTTGTAAAAATTGGCATTAAACCACAAATTTTTTAGTCCGAACTTAATACTAAAAATTGAAATGAAAGTTTCATGCATCAAATTTTATTCTTGTGCCTTGCTGCTAGTACTTGAATTTATAAAAGTTCACTAAAATTCAATCAAAATACTCTTCAGTGGCGTTTTAAGCATTTCGGAGTAATTCGGAGTGTCGGAAATAGACGTTTGCAAGTTATTTCCTGTGTTATATTTTGTTTTGGTTTAATAAAATTTTAAAATTTAGCATGAAACGAAAAATATTTTACTCCGAATTTAATACCAAAATTTGAAATGCAAAGTTTTGAGCATGAAATATTATTGCTTGACTTAAAAAAAATGGCTTTAAAAGTCAATTAAGATACCCAAATATAATCCGAAAATTGAAATAAGGAGTTTCGAACTTGAAATTCGGTAGAAATAGGTGTATGAAAATCGATTAAAAACGTGTCTCCAAAATGAAAATGGGGATTTGTAGGAAGATTTGAAAATCCGTACAAAAGAAGACTTGTGCTCTTTGAAATTTGATTATTTTGCTAAAGGTACTGCAATTTTAAAAAATTTCATGAAAATTTAAAAGTGAAGATGAAATCTTATAGGAAAGGAAGGCTTAAAAATCTGGTCGTAGGGAAACTTAAGTTTCTTGAAATTGTATTCTTTTGCAAAGCTGATGGTACAACAGTTTATAGAATTTCATTTAAAGTCAATTCAAATCCTCTTCAAATGTCATTAATAAGATGAAATACAGAGTTTGGGGTTACAAATTCCTTAGAACGGTGTATACAAATTTATTGAAAACGTATCTTCGAAGTGAAAGTAAGATAAAGATAGGAGTAACTTCCCGCCCTCCTGGAAAAACACAAATAATCGAAAAGATCAAAAATGTGTAATTCTAAATACTATTTTCCAAACCTTCGCAACTTCAACTACTTTAAATAAAAAAAAATATTTAAGGTTCAAAATCATTGAAAATATATAAAACTGCAATAGTCTGACTCCGAAACAACTTCAAAAACTTTTTCTTAATAGTTTAAGGTTGAAAATTATTCAAAACAAAACAATTATGTGTTGAACTAAAAACATATTACTCCGAAAAATTCCGAAAATTGCCTTGTGTAAAATTGACATATTTCTTAAGTCCAAACAGTTGAAAATGATTCAAAACATATAAAACAACAAATTTAACTAAAAATTTTGTACTCCGAAAAACTCCGAAAATTCTGAATATTGTCTAAATACATGAAATTCACATATACCGTATAACCCAGCAGTATTGCATATTTTTTCCTTCTCTAGAAGCTTACAAAAATGGCACGCGCTTTCTTTTCATTGCCGCTGACAGCGTTTATATTCTCCACGCGTCGTTCTCTCTCTCCTCTATATTGCCCGCTGCATCCATTATGCCTTCAAATTGAATTGCGGAGCGTTATCTAATAATTTCTCGGTTCCGCAGTTTTTTGTGCCTCTACTTTTCGACTATCCATTACGCCTTTCTCTCATTTTCCAATTTTTTGTCGCATATTTTTTCTAATTTGTGTGCTGTCCTTTTTTCTTTTCTTGTTTTTTGCAGATCCACCATCGCCACCATTAATTTCCGGCTATATGGAAGGACAAATTATACCAGCTGGTTCGGTGCAGAAATTGCTTTGTGTTTCGTCGGGTGGCAACCCGCTGGCCACGCTCACATGGTACAAGAATGACAAAAGGGTAAGTAGCAGCCGTGACTCGTTGGCATCATTTTTGCACAATTTCGCCGTTGTTGCTGCTGTTGTGCTTTCATTGCGCGTTGGCCGCGAACGAGCGTTGCCAACATAGTAACCCAATGAAATGGCACGCTGCGACAGTTAGCGGAATTCGGACGGGGCTGGCGGAAGGTGAACACGCCGTTATGGTTTCGGTATCGTTAGCAGCGACAATTAGATTTTTCATGTAATTTACGAGCGCACTGTGGGCACAGACGCGCTCGACTGCTGGGACCGGCGGCCAGTTTGCTTTCAACCAATCTGACAGCCGCCAGCGTGGCAAACAGTAGCAGTTAGCAGTCGGTGGTGTGAGCCAAGTGTTGACTGGCTAACCGGTCGGTTGGTTGCTGTTGAGTGGTAATGAAGGAACCGCAAGTTGTGCGTTTATTGTTTTTGTTCTTGTTGTCGTGCGTGGACTTTGAAGTCAGTCAACGTAACAGTCTCGCTGTGGAAACAATTTTGTGCGTAATTTCGAAATGAAAGCATCGCTGACGAAATGTAAATGTGATGCTTCCAGGGAAAGTCATTAACGTGAGGAATGCTTTGAAGTACATCTTTGAGCATTCAGCAGCATTCGACAGAAATCTGAATGCGAGTGTGCATTGGTTGTGGTTAGTTAGTCGATAAGTTGAGAAAAATTTTGTGTTTGCGATTCAATTTTGGGCATTGATTTAAATTCTGATAGATTCGAGACTGATTCGGGGGGAAAACTCTCTCGGTGCAATAATAAACCGAGATTTGGGTTAAACTAGGTGACTTTTTGATCTTTGACAGATCAGTCAGATTGGCAAATAACGTTGTTTCAAACATGCAGAACAAACTTCATGCTGAGACTTCGTTACATTCCTCATCAATCGTGCCACTTCTATGACATTTTTTTTAAACTCGAAGCTAAATCTCTGGATATCTCAACCATTCAATGGTTTATTGCTCAACGTTTGAAGGACTCGTTAGTGCCAAAATTGTTGTGATGAGGATGTCTTTTCAGCCGTAAAAGTTCATTCACATTGGACTTCTTACTAAGAAATAAAATGAAGGATATCAAACTTTTGGAGAATTTTTGGTTTGGAGATCTTAGAAAATTGGTTGCGAGTTCTAGAACCGAAAGATTTAGCCATTTATTAACTTTGTCAGTGTAATGTGAAATTAGATAAACGAAAATTATTTCGTAGAGTATCGAATAAGAAATATGTCAAAGTCAAAGTTTCATTAAAAATGGGTTCGTGAGTTCTGTAAGGACATGAATACCACTGAACATATCAGCCAATGGAAATTGGGGAAATGAGAACTTTTTTGTGGAGGATCAAATAAAAAATAAAAAGTAAAAAGTCATAGTTTTTCCGTTAAGAACGCGTTCGTAAGTTCTGGAACAACCTGACTATATCTTAACATATTTGCTTTCCAATCGAAAGTTTAAACCATGTTTTTACTCTTAGAGACTAAGATAAGAAGTTAGTTTCCCTAAATATGTGTCTGTAACCCCAATCAATATCTTTCGAGTTCTTCTGCTTCTGAAGATATGTCTGGAATTTATGGCCTCCAGCTGAATTTTGTATAAACGTTTAATAACACAGTGCAACCATTTTGAGATCATTTTCGCGTAATAGTCGACATTCAACATAAATTGTCAAAAATTACATACAAAATATGTATTACATAAAAAATATGTATTGGGATCATGTTTCAAGTATCGCGAATGGGAACAGATTAGCGGATACCGGGAAAAGAACATTGAGAATTGCCCTCTTGAGCTTAGTTTTCAGTAAGAGTCCCTTTTCTCAGTACCGGATACAGAGTAGCGAGAACGCTAGTTCAAAGGCTGAGCACCAGGAACTGAATTTCGAAAAGAGTGCACCTGGAGCGGTGTAATGAAATTCAAAGATCGGGAACATATCATAAAACCTAAAGCTGAGTGCAGGACCCAAGTACCCTGAAACCGCATACCTGAAACCGAATTTTTGAGATAGTGAATAATGAACTGAGTACCGATAGAAACGGTCCTACGGTCATATATCCATATCGGTGTTCTCTGTACATAAGTGAGTTTTCAGAAGAAGGTTTCCACTCTAACATAACCGGAAGTCAAGTAACGGAATCAACATATTGGAGACTGAGTATCGGAGACTGTGTACCGTAATCAAATTCAAGAGTTGAGTACAAAGTACTGAGTACTAAGGTTCGATTACCAGGATCTGACCACTGAGAACGACTTCCGAAGATTCGTGTATAAGGCATGGAGGACCGAGAAAAGTACCGAGCGTTGCAAACCGGAAGTAACAAGTAGAACTTACCGAAAACTGAGTTCCAGGAGTAACTATGGGGTAGCAACTGTTAGGACCTGAGTTGAGGAAACTGAGTACCAAGTACTGAACACCTATATTTACCAATTGAGAACCAAACACTGAGAACCGAATAATGGAAATCATGTATCGGAAGCTAAGAACTGAAAACCGAATAGCGGATACTAAGTATCAGGTGGAAGTAAACCACTGGGGTCAAAAAACTGCCAATCGGGAACTAAATACTGATAACCGAGTATAGAAAACCGCAGAACTGGAATCTAGGTACCGGGTACAAGGATCACTAAAACTACGAAACACAAGATTTTTGCAGTTTTAAATTTTTGTTTTGCCGTAGGTTGAGTGGCGGAAATCAGTATAATCTAGGGGGCTCCGAAAATATAAACTACTGGGCACCGGAAACTGCCAATCGGGAATCAAATACTTGGAACCAAGTACCGGAAATTGAGTACCAAGAACTGAGTACTAGAGAACGAGTATTGGAATCTAAAGACCGAGTACAAGGATCACTGCCTATTCTTGGGTTCTATCAAGAGCGAAGTCTTCACGAACTTCTTAGCCAAAGCCAAAACTAGTGATAGAGAACGGAATGGTTAATTCAGTAGATCACATTGGCCTATATACGATAAGAATAGGACCGCAGAGCTCTTCAACAAGGGCCGCCGTGACGAGACTGACCGCAGTGATCCCAGGCCACTGACTCATTGAAGAGTATGTCGCTAAAATGGGAAACCACTTCAATACCAGCTGCTGCAGCTGTGAGTATCCGAACGAGAACGATACGCCTGTCCGGGTCTATCAAGAAGGAAATGAAAAGTGCTGGGCCAGCCAACATTTCCGAATTTCGAGGAGATAGCAAAATGTATCGTAAACTCGTTACTCGCCTTCATTAACCTCTCGAACTGATTGGACGTCGAAACATTGCCCTCGAACCAACCAATAAAGATCACTTCTCTATGTAATAGAACACTTTGGGGGTTTTTGATTTTCTTAGTTGATGTTTTTAAACGTTTTCCACATTTTTCGACACCTGCCAATTGCTCACATTTCATGTAATCGTTGAAATTCACTGCCAATTGTTGGCTGCATGTGTGATATGCACGAGCAATTTTAGATTTTTTCAAATGCTATTTTGTTATTTCTCAGTTTTTGTTTGTAGCAATAACCTACAAAAACGTTGCACTCATATGTAACGACAACAACAACTCAACTCATTTTGGAATTGGATCAGGTGGCCGGCGCATTGGTGCATTGCGAGCGCGTGTTATTGTGGTTTTTAGTAGTAGTTATTGTTGTTTTTAGTAGTAGGTGTTGTTGTTTTTAGTTTTGTTGTAGTGTTGACTTTTGTACTCACCCCAACCCACTTTGCAGACGACTCAACACGCTCTCAGCCGAACTCAACTCGGTTAAAGCGAAAAATTAGTTTGCGAATTAAAAATGAAAAAAGATGCCAACCAACAAAAAAAAATATTCACCTTGGAATTTCTGACCACTTACACGTGCAGCAAACAGCCGCTGGGCGTGAAACTACTCATTTGTCGGCGTGAGTGAGTGTATGAGTGAGTGAGCCAGTGTGTGCGTGTTGGTGTGGCATGCAACTAGCCTACAAATTGGCAGGTTGTAGGCAACTTTCGGTGGCGGCAAACTTAGTAAACTGTAATTAAGGTTTTTCCTTTTGGCCTGGCAGCAGGTGCAAGGCACAGGCGGGGCTGCGGCATGAAGAGAAAAGTAGCCGAAGGTGTGCAGCGCGTGGAGGCTGCTGAGAAAGATAAAAGTTTATGGAAGCTGGCATGAACGCAGAGGTTAAATCATTCAACGTTAGCTAACGTTGTGCATTGCCGGCAATACACACACACACACACACACATGCGCATACTTTGACTAGGTGCAGGCATTTGTGGCAGCTGGCGGTGTGGCAAGTGGTGGTGGCAACATATGCGTTCAAGTGGCAAACACTTGGCCAACTCTTCAAGTGAATTCAGCAGCACATTGTTTCACTTCGCGTCTGTGTGCGAGTGTGTGTGCCTGTGTGTGTGTGTGTGAGTATGGCAAATGCAAATGGCCGACTGTGCGGTGGCAAAGGTGGGGCTCGCACTCCACTGCTGCATATGCCACTCGAACCAACAACAATAACAATTCGAGCAGGCCATAGCCCACAGCCATTTGCATTTCTTGCACTGCCGCTCGAGCGCCGGCTGCTGCTTTGCCTACTTGCAACATATTTGCATTTTGCTGCTATGACTTGCACTCTACTCTATGCTCACACATGTGTGGCGGCTGCGTTCGTGTGTTGGCCGCTGTTGCCACATATGCGAAAATTTACTTTTGTTCGCTGCTTCCGCGTCAGCGAGCCCATTGTTTGTGCATTTGTTTGCCAGTGTGTGCGTGCGGACTTGAATTTTTGCTCCACGCCAGCAGAATGTTGTGGACACCAGTTGTCCTGGTCCTCGCTATGCGCCGCTGCTGCCGTGCCAGTCCGCCAGTTGATGTGCCGTGGCCGCGTTGACCATGCCTCGCTCGCCAGTGATAGTTGAGTTTTGTTATTTGCCGAGCGCTTCTTCGTCGGCTGCTTTTGCCCTCCTCCATTTATGCCATGCTTGACATGGCAGTCATTAACCCTTTCGGGGTAGTTGACTTGCGGCGCTGTTTAATTATTTATGTCCACTTTTATTTGTGTTGTGTGCAGTGATGACATTTGTAGTGGCAATCTACGCTTTGCAGTTTCTAGTCAAAGCGATAAATTTTTGTATGGCCATTAGTCGTAAATGTTGGGCAAAATGGGTTAATTTAAATAAAACACAATTATTTTATATACCTGAGGTAGAAATTATTTTGTAAAATATAGATTTTCACATATCGTAATCAACTTTTATGTAGCAAAAATCAGTTGTTTTTGGGTAAATTTAATTTTGACATAAATTTTTCTATTTAAATTGAGTTTCTGTATTTTCAAGTAGCAAAACCGAATATTTATGAGTATCAACAGTTTTTGTTGTTGTAGTTCTAAGCACCAAATAACACATATTTCTGTGTAGAAAAAAATGCGGTATCGATTTTTCTAGCTCAAATAGGTTTCTGTATTTTCGAGTACCAAAACCGAATACTTATGACCATGAAAATTTTTTTTGTAGTTTAAATTGGCAAAAATCAATTGTTTTTGTGTGAAATAAATTGTAATTATCAAATTTTCCAATTTTAAATAGCGAAACCGAATACTTCGGAGTATATAAATTTGTAGTTGTAATTTTAAGTAAGAAGTGGCATCAGTATTTTCAGTTCAAATAGGTTTCCGTATTTTCGAGTACCAAAACCGAATACTTATTGGTATGAACAATTTTTATTGTTTAGTTCTTAGTACCAAAAATTGATTGTTTTTATATAAAATAAGTTCCGCATCGATTTTTTAGTTCAAATAGGATTATATATTTTTGAATTCCACAACCGAATACTTATGAACATGAAAAATATGTGTTTATGTAATTGAAAGTACCAAAAATCAATTGTTTTTGTCTAAAATAAGTTGTAGCATCGATTTTTCTTTTTCAAATAGGTTTTTGTATTTTCTTGTACTAAAACCAATTTCTTATGAACATAGTTCTATTGAACTAGTTCAAATAGGTTTCTGTATTTTCGAATACCAAAACCGAATATTTATTGATATAAAAAATTGTTATTGTTTAGTTCTTAGTACCAAAAATTGATTGGTTTTATATAAAATAAGTTAAGCTTAGATTTTTTTAGTTCAAATAGGATTTTATATCTTCGAATTCCACAACCGAATACTTATGAACATGAACAATGTTTGTTTTTGTAATTTAAAGTACCAAAAATAATTGGTTTTGTGTAAAATAAGTTGTAGTAAAGATTTTTTTTCAAATAGGTTTTTGCATTTTCGAGTATTAAAACCGAATACTTATGAACATAAACAATGTTTGTTTTTGTAGTTTGAAATACCAACATTCACTTAATTTTGTGTAAAATAAGTTGTTGCATCGATTTTTCTAGTTCAAATAGGTTTCTGTATTTTCGAGTACCAAAACCGAATATTTATTGATATAAACAATTTTTATTGTTTAGTTCTTAGTACCAAAAATTGATTGGTTTTATATAAAATAAGTTAAGCATAGATTTTTTTAGTTCAAATAGGATTCTATATTTTCGAATTCCACAACCGAATACTTATGAATATAAACAATGTTTGTTTTTGTAATTTAAAGTACCAAAAAACAATTGTTTTTGTGTAAAATAAGTTGTAGTAACGATTTTTCTAGTTCAAATATAAATTTTTATTTTTTTTGTACTAAAACCGAATACTTATGACCATGAAAAATGTTTATTTTTGTAGTTTAAAGTACCAAAAATCAATTATTTTTGTGTAAACAAGTTGCGGCATTGATTTTTCTAGTTTAAATAGGTTTCTGTATTTTCGAGTAGTAAAACCGAATACTTCGGAATATAAAAAATGCTTGTTGTGGTATTTTTAAGTGCCAAAACTCAATTATTGGTACCTAAACTAAGACATGGCATCAATATTTCTAGTTCAAATAGGTTTCTGCATTTCCGAGTAACAAAACCGAATACTTACCAGTGTAAAACAAATGTTTTTCTATCAAGAATCAATTATTTTTGTTTTTAACATAAGTTGTGACATTGATCTGTGTGAGTTTAAATTGGTTTCTATAGTGTTGAGTATCGAAACTAAATACGAAGTAATATTTTTTTCCTATTATTTATATTATTATTTAGTAGGAGTAGAAAAAATAGATTATTTTTTAGAACCACAAATTTATTGTTAATAATAAATCAAGTACACTTAATTCGATTATTAAATTCAAAAACAATTATTTGTCATGCAATTACTTCCACAATACCCAAAACTCCTAAAGCGGGTTAAGTATCTTAATTCTTGTAAATTCGAAAACAGTATAAATATTAATGATTTTAGTAATTTCAAAAAAGGTACCACAAAACCGATTACTTTTGTGAACTTAAAAAGAGCTAAAAACCGGTTACTTTTGTGAATTTAAAACGAGAACCAGTACACGCCATTGTTTTCTTGAACCCAAGAACAGTGCGGAAATTATTCCTTTCGTGAACTTATAAAGAGTACCTAAAACTCGACTATTCTTGTAAACCCAAAAATGTAAAACACCGATTAATTGAGTAAACCCTAGAATTATAAAAAGCCTGGTCCTTAAACTATAAAAAAAAAAAACGAAAACCGATGATTTGCGTAAATACAAAAAGACTACTAAGAAAACTGATTACTCTTGTAAACTTAAAAAGAGAAACGAAACCCTGATTATTTTCATAAACCTGGAACTAGAAAACAACAAATGATTGATGTCATTAAATCTTTTTAGAATACAAAACAACCGATTATTTTCATATATCCAAAATAAGCAACAAAAAATTGATTACTTTTGTAACCTAAAAACCATTTTTTTCTAGTGAAATGACTTAGTTTTGATTGAATACAAGAACTAATCGATCTATATTGATGTGCTAAATTTATTTAGAAATCAGAAAACCCGTTTATTATGGCGAACGGATTTTTTCAGTCCCATTTCCCAAAAAGAGTCTTAAAAACCGATTACTTTTTCGAACTAAAAAAATACCTAAAGCATTATTATTTTTAACAACTAAAAGTCTTTGATTTATTTTTATATGTTTTATTATTTTATTTTAGTTTATTCATTCATTTTATTTTATTTTATTTTATTTTATTTTATTTTATTTTAGTTTATTTTTATTTTATTTTATTTTATTTTATTTTATTTTATTATATTTTATTTTATTTTATTTTATTTTATTTTATTTTATTTTATTTTATTTTAATTTGTTTTATTTTATTTTATTCAATTTTATTCAATTTTATTTTATTTTATTTTATTTTATTTTATATATTTTTGTCAAATTTTTGTCAAGTATCAAGAACCGATTATTTTTATTTTAAAGAGTTAAACACTTTTTATTTCATCAATGGTGAAAGAGTACCATAAAACCGATTACTTTTCTGAACCAAAAATCGCCTATTTTCAAATCAAATAACAGATTCTTATTGCTTAACACAGCTAATCGATTCATTTTGATGATTAAATACCAGTTCAATTATGTTTCCAGTTGTTTCTATAAAGAGTATCTACCAAGAATCGATTGTTTTTATGAGACCGTAAAGAGTTAAAAACTATTTATTTCATCAAAGCTTTACACGCACAAAAAACCGATTACTTTTCTGACCAAATATTATTTGTTATCGAATCATCTAGCAGAAACTGCATAGCACAGCTAATCGTTCTATTTTCGTAATCAAATCCAAGCTCAATTATTTTTCCAATTTTTTCTATAATGCCCAATATTCCATTAGCGGGTTAAGTCTTTTTAAGGTTTCGCTTTTCCTCGAATACAACAACTAATCGATTAATTTTGATTACCAAAACCAAACAGAATTATTTTCCAAGTTTTGTTTTCATAATGCCAAATCTTTCTTAGCGGGTTAAGTCCCTTTAAGGTAACGCTCTTTCGCATAAAAGGGTAAATACCATTTTTGTTCCAGCCTAACGATTGCAAAGTCAACAGCGACAACAACAAACAGACAAATTGCAGTGCAACTGCAGCAACGACAACAGCAGCAGCAGCAGCAGTGCCGTTTAATTGCATGTATCCAGTGGATGCCAATTCAAGCATGTCTGTGGGCGATCCTAAAATTAAGTTTGCACTCTCCCACTTGCAACCGAATTGAGTGTGTGTGAGCGCTGTTGTTGCTTGACCAGTTGAGAAGAGTAAGGAACACAAAAATTTTCAAACCTTTCTGCCGGCCAAATGTGCCATTCATCACAGCTGTCGCCGACACTGGCGTCAACTGAAGGCATTTTCCTATAGCTGGCATAGGTTTTTTTTTAATTGAACAGAGGGCTTCAAACTTTTTCAGGGAAGGGGCACTACATGAAATTTTGATTCAAAATTAAAAAATATTAAAACTTTATAGGTGATTCAGATAACATAAAAAAAATGGAATCGGTTTGGCCGGGGAACGTTCACGGTGATCCAAGCACCTCTTTGAACACTTTCATCTTTTCTTTGACACCTCTAGCCTTCCATTCCTGCCATGTTCACAGTTTGCTGAACACTGCTCCACACTTTATAGTTATCGGTCCCTGTGGCACACTTCACTACATCTGTTGTTTCGTTTCTTTTTGCAGATAAACTCAGTGATACGCACCGCTGACAAATCCGTTTCCGCCGAGATCACCGTTCTGGCCAATGTCACCGACAATCAGGCACAGTACCGTTGCGAGGCATCGAACAGTGCCACCGAAATTCCGCTCTTCGAATCGACAACGCTCAGCGTGCACTGTAAGTACACATCCGACCTCAATTCAACTCGACCCAACATACAATAACAACAATCACTGCAACTACAACTACAACTGACGGTGTATTTAATTTGCTTACAGTCGCACCAGAAACGGTAAAAATACGCATCGAACCGGAAGAGCTGAAACCTGGCATGGAAGCGACCATTATTTGCGATTCCAGTTCAAGTAATCCGCCAGCGAAGCTGACTTGGTGGAAGGATGGCATACCGATTGAAGGTGAGTGTGTGTCTGTGTGTGTGTGTGTGCAATTCTTAAGTGGTAAGATGCCATGCGAAACGAGGCGAGTTGAGTTGAATTGCATGCAGTGAAACAGTTGGCACTCGCCCACATTGGCGCAATGTGGCGGCCGCTGGAAATGTGCCCAAAAATGAGGCCAAGCAGTGAGTGCTGCTTGTATGTATGTATGTCTGTGTAGTTGTATGCATAAGTGTGCGTGTGCATGTGCGTGTGGAGGGATCAACAGGATTGCGTTGGCTTTGTTTTTATTGTTAGGCAGAGTAACGGACTTTCGTTGCGGTGGCGCCAAATCGAGAATGAATGTCTTTGTTGCATTTAGTGCAGAGTGCAGTGTCTTAGGAGCAAAGTTGCAGCGCATTAGCAGTAAATCCAGTGCTAGTTGGATTGAAAAATTTGTCGCAGAAATACTGAACGGCGTAACCGAAAGCGATTAAGATAAGACTGCAGTGGTTACGAAGAATGAGTTCAAGAGTTTTAGAACAGAATTTTTAATTCATAATATCCTTGGACCGGTACTCCAGGATGGATGAAATTTCATATTCAGTGTTGAGCAGGTATTTAACTATTATACGTTTTTTAAGAAAATAATTGCAATGTAACTATTAAAATAAACATACATTTTTTTTGTTGATTATAATTTTTATTTGCGACAATTAATTTTTACGTTGCATAATAATTGTTATGAGAAACAATTATTTTTTCGTTCTTGATAATTATTATTTTTTTATTTTTTTACGTTACTGCATAACTTTTATTTATGACTTTTATATTTACTTCTATTTTTAGATTTTTTTCGTTGCTTTATAAATATTATTTATTATAAGGTTTTTAAGAAAATAATTGCAATGTAACTATTAAAATTAACATAAAATTTTTTGTTGATTTATTATTTTCGACAATTAATTTTTACGTTGCATAATAACTGTTATGAGAAACACTTATTTCTTTCGTTCTTGATAATTATTATTTTGGAATTTTTTTTTTATTTTACGTTACTTCGTAACTTTTATTTATCACTTTTTTATTTACTATTATTTTTAGAATTTTTGTTACGTGCTTTATAATTTTATTTATGACTTTTTTATTTACTTTTTCGATGACTATTATTTCAAAGAATTTTTTTAACGTTGCTTTATAACTTTTATTTATTTATTTTTTATTTACTAATATTTTTCGAATTTTTTATTTTACGTTGCTCTATAATTTTTATTTATAATATTTTTACTTACTTACTTTGTCGATAACTATTATTTCAAAAAGCTTTTTTTACGTTACTTCATAACTTTTATTTATGACTTTTTTATTTACTATTATTTTTAGAATTATTTTAACGTTGCTTTATAACTGTTTTTTATGACTTTTTTAATTTACTATTATTTTTAGAATTATTTTAACGTTGCTTTATAACTGTTATTTATGACTTTTTATTTAATAATATTTTTAGAATTATTTTAACGTGGCTTTATAACTGTTATTTATGACTTTTTTAGTTACTATTATTTTTAGAATTTTTTTTACGTGCTTTATAACTGTTATTTATGACTTTTTTACTTACTAATATTTTTAGAATTTTGTTTTACGTTGCTTTATAACTTTTATTTACGATTTTTTTTATTTAATATTATTTTTAGAATAATTTTTACGTTGCTTTATAACTGTTATTTATGACTTTTTATTTACTAATATTTTTGGAATTTTTTTTACGTTGCTTTATAACGTTTATTTATGATTTTTTTATTTACTAATATTTTTGGAATTATTTTAACGTTGCTTTATAACTGTTAGTTATGACTTTTTATTTACTAATATTTTTAGAATTTTTTTAATGTTGCTTTATAACTGTTATTTATGACTTTTTAGTTACTATTATTTTTCGAATTATTTTAACGTTGCTTTATAACTGTTAATTATGACTTTTTATTTACTAATATTTTTAGAATTTTTTTAATGTTGCTTTATAACTGTTATTTATGACTTTGTTAGTTACTATTATTTTTAGAATTTTTTTACGTTGCTTTATAACTGTTATTTATGACCTTTTTATTTACTAATATTTTTACAGTTTTTTTACGTTGTTTATAACTGTTATTGAATTTTTTTTATTTACGTTGCCGATAACTATTATTTTAAAGAAATTTTGTTTGCGTTGCTTCATAGCTTTTATGAAAGAAATTTTTTTTTACGTTGCCTTAACACATTTGGAGTATGAATTGATTTTTATTTGTTTAGTTGTTGGTGGATATTGATTTCCTGCAGTTAATTTGAGTATTTAAATTTGCAAGAATTTCAAATCAATTCATAATCAAAATATGGTAATTGCTATAGCAGTTATTATGCAAATCAAAAATATTTATTACATGATAATAGTTAAGTAAAAAATGTCTTATTGGGAATAATTATTAAAAACAGGGACCGTACCGGTTATGGGTTTTAGCAAAAAAGTCAGATTTTAACTGTTATCTTTTAACTTTTATTTTTACCGACAAAAATAAAAGTTATTTTGTGCCTTTTATTATTTCAGGCAAAAATAACTGTTACTTTTGACTTTTATTTTATCGGTCAAAAATAACAGTTATTTTGTGACTTTTATTTTTGGTCAAATATATCAGGCAATTTGAATTTTTTCATGGCCGTTTGACCGACTACAAAACTATTTATACCATTTTTTCGTCTCAGCAGACCGCACATTCTGAGCTATAAGACTTGTGCGACAAAAAAAATGGTATCAATAGTTTTTTAGTCGGTCAAACGGCCTTTGAAAAAATTCAAATTGCCTGATATATTTGACCGAAAAAATAAAAGTCACAAAATAACTGTTATTTTTGACCGATAAAATAAATGTCAAAAGTAACAGTTATTTTTGCCTGAAATAATAAAAGGCTTAAAATAACAGTTAATTTTAACTTTTATAGTAAAAGTCTAAAATTTAAAAGGCGTTTAATATTCGTGAAGCTGAGGCCATTACGATCATAATGGTATATTTGAAAAAGTCCACCGAAAATTTTTCGTTATGCCTTTTTGATTTGAAAATTGTAAAATAACAGTTATTTTGGGTCCCTGATTAAAAAGCAATATTTTTAGAAATTTCTTAAATTAGGGAAATTTTTCAAAATTTCTAAAAATATGAATAATATAGTATTTTTCGCTTAAATCGAACTTCGAGGGATTAAGCTTAAAACGGATTCGTATTAAGCGAACAAATAAAGCGCGTACTTTTGAAATTGGTTCGTTTTAAACGGGTTCGTTATAAACGAACCCCTGTTGTTGAGCCTTGACAGAGCTGGCCTTTAGTTTTTCTACGACTGAAGATTTCGTTGAAGAAGTCACAATTGTAATGGCTGAAGAAACTCGTTTCCTTATGTCACAAATCCATTTTGATTTTACTAATTTTTAAGAGTCTCTTCTCTGTACATTTGAAAGCACTATGGTTCAACATTAGAATTAAATTTTTACAAGAAAATATTCACCTTTCGATAGCCAACATCGAAGTAGCATACAACGCGCCATACCATAGTTGTTGCTGCTGTCCGAGCAGCGCATCCGCCAACATGAAGTTATGCAAATTTCCGGCTTGCTTTGCATTTCTTTTTCTGTTTGGCTGCGTCGGCCCATAACTCCGTTCCCACTTCCTTTGCGCGCACAAAAGTGCTGCACGTCAGCCGCCTTGGCTGCGCTCCAGCTCCGACTGCAGTTCATTCAGCCATACGCAACCTCTGCCGCCAACAAGTTGCCTGCCTCTCTTCCTTCAGCATCAAGCTGCCATTTTGGCTAATAGATGGCCTCGCTTTTGCTGTCCTCTCTCGCTTCTCTGCTTTTTTCTTCTCTACTAGCCAAACATTTCACTCTCTTACGCACTGCTCGTTTTGCTCTTCGCATATGAACATAATACTTATTCTTGTTGTTGTATTTTTTTGCTGCAGGCATTAATAACTCGTCCAAGCCGGGTCTGTGGGGCGGCACCGTCTCGACGCTGGAATTCCGCGTAAACATCACACAGGAAATGAACGGCGTGGTCTACACGTGCCAGAGCACCAACGAGGCACTGCAGCGCAGCATACACGAAGCAGTCAGCCTGGATGTTCTCTGTAAGTACGCGAACATTGGCTTCTAACTGAAACGGAACAACTTTCAAAGCACTAATGAAAAAAATGCAAAATAATCCAAAGGCACAAATTGAAATCGCTCTTTTCCTTTTTATTCTGTATTGCAGATCGTCCGAAATTTGTGCCGCCACCCTCGTCGACCGCTGTCGGCGTCGAGGGCGAATCGCTGCAGGTGACACTCACCGCCAATGCGAATCCCATGTCGATTACGTACACCTGGACCAAGGACGGTCTAACCATACCGGCAGCGAGCAACAGCGGCAGCCCCAATGGCGGCGTCGAACAGCGCATCTACGCCGACGGTGCCAATTTGAATTTTACGAAACTGCAACGCAACGATGCCGGCGTTTACATGTGCCAGGCGAGCAACTCGCAGGGTGCCGCCAGTCTCAACATTACCATTCTGGTGGAGTGTAAGTAGTTGTGAGATGGTTGGAGGTTGCGTTAAGGCGGCGACGTTAATGGCAGGCAATGGCGGTTAAAGTTAAATGGATTCGTTCGTTGGAGGGAAATTTAATGTATTTTAATTTAACTACCAAATCAGGAGATGAGGTTAAGGAACAGCAAGTAATTGAAGCGTGCACAGTGAGGCTCCCAAGTGAATCCTTTGTGGTACTACAAAAAGGGTGAGATACGAGACCTGCGGGGAGCATCATCTCATTACCTTAGTAGGCCTCTAATAATGACCCAGGACGGACCAAGGAGTTTTCTCCTACGTCTAGACTTAGCCGGGCAGTGATACTAAAGATGACTTACAGTCTCTTAAAGTAAGAAGTCCTAGTAAGTCTAAAATATTCGTCGATAATGACCCATTTAAGGTCATGTTGAAGAGAACAGTATTCAAGGAGATTTTACCTACGTCGAGACATATCCAGGCAGTGATATTAACGACGCCTTACAGTCTCCTAAAATATAAAACTCTAGTAAGTCTTCAAATTTACCGAACGAAGAACCCAACATTTTTCCGTCTCAAAAGTACAGGACAGCAACATACTTAGTAGGTAGTTTATAGTCTTCTACTCCTGAAACTTTAATAGGTCTCTAATTTTAACACGTTAGAAGTCATCTAGAAGAAGAAGCACCGAAAGGTTTGCCAATTACGCCTTGAGAACCCGAGACAGTAATAAAGTAGAGGATTTCTTAATATTGACGGATTTAAGGAAACCCAAAAAGTGGAACTAATAAGATTCCCACCTAAAGAATGCCGAATAGCGACTAAGTAGAAGACCTACAGCCTTCATCTCCTCCTATTGTGAGTCTCCCGTATTATATTTTAGTGAGACTCCCATATCAATTTATTTAAAAAATACCAGAAGAGCCACTCAACGGTTTCTCACCTATATTCGTCCGGTTTCCTCCTTCTACCTTAGTAAGTCTCTAATCTTGACGGTCTTTGAAGTCACTTGGATTTCTGCCGGACGGTAAAAAAGAAGGTAACTTAAAGTTTCCTGCTCCTTGTACCTTAGAAAGTCTTTGATATTTGAGGTATTATTATTGATGGGAATAATTAAAGTCCAATTAAAGAAGGAGAATTTTCCACTTGAAGAGAGTCAGAGAGTAACATAGTAGGTCCGGTCCAGGTAGAGCTGAAATCCAGAGGTTTCCATCCAAGTCCAAGCCAAGTCCAGGCGACTTAAACTATGTACTCAATAGGGAGCATCCAGAAGAAAGCGAATTTTCCACTCAAATAGAGCCAGAAAGTTACAGAGTAGGTCCGGTACAGGTAGGTACAAGATCTGTCTTCTATATTAGTAAGGTTTTCCTGAAGGTAGTTCAAGTCATTGAAAAAGGGACACTCAGAAATGTTCACCTACAGGTTAGGAGCATTCGGCCCCACCTTAGTAAGCGATTTGTGGTAATTGAGTTCATTGAAAGAGCTGAAATTCAGAGGTTTCTACCTAAGTTCCAGGTACCAAGTCTACCATGTCCAACTATTTACTCGTGAGGGAGCATCCAAAAGAAGGTGCACCCAAGGTTGTCATCTACAGTATCTAGTTCCCTCTCTAGTCGACTTAGAACTGAGAGTCACCTAACTTACTGACTTATCTAACTCACTGAAAAATTTGGAACCAAGTTTGTCACCTAGATCCAGTAAGGCACCGGACAGTGACAGAGTAGGACTCCTTCTTCTCTCACTGACATCACTTCGGAAGACTTTATAACAATCATGTCCACGCTTCTAGCATCACAAGGAGATAGTGATCTAACCTTAATAAAACCTATGAAATATAGTAGCACCTTAGTGATACTGACAGTCAGTAAGATGGACCGGTTTGAAGTCATCTAACTCACTAAAGAAGGTGAAATTAAACGATTTTTCAGCTATGTTCAATAGAACGTCGAGCAATGCTTCCTTCTGAGGCTTCTTCGACAGACGTTTACGCATTGAAGACCTATCCTCATGTGTGACTCTAACTCTCTTGCGACGCGTGTCTATTCCAAACCAAGCACACCTCAAAACAACCAAGAACTTCCAGTTCAACTGTCGTAGAAAATAGTGTTGCAAATGTAAAGTTCTGCGCCTCTAAAGAAACACCCTTTATGTGGGGGAAAAGTGCAACCTTTAGGTTCAGTTGTGCGTCTATCGAGAGTTCAAAGTTGATCTTTGAATCCCACCTCCCGGATATAAATCAAAGCGATTTTTGGCTCCAGGGACTTTACATTGCCAGCAATTTCTTGGAATATGCCCAAGTAACTTCGTAGATGAGTACAGGTAATTTAGTTAGGACATGAAAAGGTGCATCTCCTTCCTCCAGGCAGAATCTGCATGAATTTTCGATAGTATGACCTAAGTTTAGTAAAAGCAAATTTAGTTTAACCTTAGTCTTGGGCCTGCCTAAGGTTGGTCTCATTAAGTCTAAGAAGTGGTACCTTTTCCCACCGTACAATAGGGTTTCGGTCCAATCAAGGTGGCAGGGACCTTTCCAGCTAATGCATTGCTTTCCCATACCACCTTAGGCCGGTCTCGATAGTTCAGCGGATAGTGCGCTGGCTTCTCACACCAAAGGCCCTTGGTTCGATTCCTGGCTCGGGATGGGGAAACACTCGTCTACTTCTATCGCTATCCTCATGACGGAGATGAGAATTACAAGAATCGCACAAGTGCGCTATTGACAGACATTGGCAAAACTTCCAAGTGTGAAAGGAAAAAATGCCGAAACCGCCGTTCGGATTCGGTGCTAAACTGTAGGTCCCCCTACTGACCCCCTTTTCCCTGGAATTTGTGGTATCACAACGGGCCAATTTAGAAGCCTAAGTGTCTCTCATACAAAGGCAGCCACCACAACCTACCAACCTACCATACCAGCTTAGAGGTTACTTGGTACGAGGAGTTTGTAAAGACAGTAAATGGAGGATGATTACAAACAGGGGGGTGGTTGGGGTTGGGGGGTTGGAATTTGTGGTATCACAACGGGCCCATTTAAAGGCCTAAGTGTGTCTCATACAGATGCAGCCACCACAACCTACCAACTTACCATACCAGCTTAGAGGTTACCTCGTACGAGGAGTTTGTAAATACAGTAAATGGAGGATGATTACAAGCAGGGGGGAGGGGGATGCTTGGGGAGTTCAAACCCCCTCTCCTCAAATACAAAAATTGCTGGTACGAAAAATTATTTCGAATGGTATTCAGTTCCACTGCTTATGAAAAACATCTTAACTTACCTAGTCTCAAATTATCCTACCTTGCCTACCTTACCTTCGTATCTTATCTAATTTTTTCGTAGGAGATAGTGTCCTTATCGTGACAAAATCTATGAAATATTAATGTTTGCCGACTATGTATAATCTCTCAATAATTCTTATTGGCCTTAAAACCGTTGACCATGACAGCCCGGTGGAACACCAACGCCAAGTGCCAACGCCATCACCGTCAACGTCAACGTCTGTTACGCGCTTAACTTCATTCATACACTCGCTGTAATGGCACACACTTATACCACTCCCCCTGCCCCTCTATGGTGGTTCGCCTTTTTCCATCATTTTCATTTTGTGCACACATTCTTTTTCTCGTCGCACAGATGGCACCACCATCAAATCCATATCGGAGAATGTGGTCGTAAATCCGGGCGAGGATGCGATGCTGTCGTGCAGCGTCGAAGGTAAACCGCTTACCGAGGAGCACGTCAAATGGGAGCGTGTCGGCTACGACATGACAGTGAAGACGTCGACCACATTCGCTAATGGCACCTCGTATCTGCACATTAAGGATGCGCGTCGCGATGATGTCGGCAACTTCCGCTGCATTGCCGATAATCGTGTGGCGAATCCCACCAATCGTGATGTCTTGCTGATTGTCAAATGTGAGTGGCACACAATGTCAACCGTATAAAAATAACACACAAACCAATTCACAAATGACTGCGAAAACGAAAATGGCGCAGCGGCAGCGAACAGATTTTCACTGCCGCAACGCCCACATTTCGCTACACTAATTTTCGAGCACTCTGGCACTGCAGCCACTTTACATTCGATTCCATTTGTGTATGCATAATATTTTTGAATTTTGTTTCTTCTGTACGCATTGCAGTTGCACCGGAGATTGACAAGTCGCCTACGTTGCTACGTGCCGCAAGCGGCACCGGCGAACGCGGCCGCCTGCCGTGTCGCGCTCAGGCGGCGCCCAAGCCGAAATTCATTTGGCGTCAGGAGGGCAAGGAGCTGCCCGTCAATCGAACATACAAATACGAAGTGGAGGAGAAGAAAATCGACTCGCTGACGTACGAGTCAATTTTGATTATCGAAAAGGTGGCGCCCGCCGATTACGGCGCCTACGAGTGCGTGGCCAAGAACGAGCTGGGCCAGAGCATGGAATCGGTGCGGCTGGATATTACGTCGCAGCCGGACACGCCGCTCAGTCTCAACATACTGAACGTGACGCACGACAGCGTCACAGTGGCATGGACGCCCGGCTTCGATGGCGGCCTCAAGGCGTCCTATCGCGTGCGTTACAGGTTAGCGACAGTCGAGCGACTGCGACTACGAATTGATGGAACATTTCGCTTAAATATTTGATTGGTTTTTGGTGTGTTTACAGGGAAGCCAATCGCGAGCAGTACAAATACATTGACGGGCTGCCCAACAGCCACAAGCTGACCATCACCGGACTGCGCATGAACACGCTGTACCTATTCTCGGTGATGGCCTACAACGATCTGGGCCAGAGCAAATATCTGCCCGACCTGCAGCGCGCTCACACCAAAGGTAATTTAAAAAATGCACGAGAGTGAGGGGAAGTGAGGGGAAAAATGACACTCAAACCAAAGTCCGTAGGAAAGAGTGCGCCAATGAAAGCGGCTCGGGGTCGAGTGCCCGCGGCTATGCGGCACCGCTATTGAGTGCTGTATGGCCACAAAATATAAATTAGTTGCCCGCTTTCGCTCGTAACCAGCAACGACATTGATTTATATGCCGCACGCCATTTACGTTTTATGGCCAGACCCACAAAGCGTCCGCGGCGCCGCCACTATGCGCCGGTCGCTTCAGTCTCCCAGCGCCACAGGCGGCTGCGCCCGTTGCGACGACCAAAACGCATAACGTCATTTGCCTACTAACTCATTTTCACTTTTATGTGCTCTTACTTTGCTTCTTCTTTCGCTGCTTGCCACATGGAATTGCCGCTGCTGCGCCTAATTGGAAATGCATCATCATCAACGACATTGGCATCGATGTTCGCGTTGTCGTTGTGCACTTAATCACAACAACAACATCTACAACATAGAAGCGCCGCCACCCTCACAGCCCGCCTCGTCGCTGGGCGGTCCGCCCACCACCAGTTCGACGCCGCTGGGCGGCACTTCCGGCCTGCTGTTGCTGGTCGGCGTCGCCGCCGGCATAACGGTTGTGCTGCTGAACGTGTTCATCATCGGCTGCTGCCTGCACAAACGCAACCAGAAGCGGCTCAAGCGAGGTATTTGGTCGCACAACCTGCACACACACCAACACCCATACACGCATTTTTCTGCAGCCCAGCACACTCACACACCCACACACCCACACACCGACACACATTAACTATAACGTGTGCTGTCGCCATTTGCTGGCGCGCGCGCACTCCACTTCCGTTTGCAATTTTGCCGTTTTTACCACTTTTGCATTCGCCAGTCGTTGAATTCAAATTTTAATTTGTTTTTTTTTTCTCCTCTCGGACGTCGTTATTATTCACCTTTGACAGCGGCGCGCGTTTTTTATTAAAATGTCACTTTTTTGTAATCTATTATAATATTTTGTTGTTGTTGTGGTTTGGTGTGTGTCTGTGTTGGTTGGCAATTTGCGGCCAACAATTCGGCTGTTCATTTCATTTGTTGGTTTGGTTGGTGTTTTGTGTGCGAACGGGTTAATTTCATTATTTGCACACTTCGCTGCAGATCGGAGTGACAACGATGCGGCAATGCCATCGATTCGAAACTTTTTAATTTTTGCCTTCATCACGCGCTGATGCGTTGGAACTTTTACCTCAGACCTCAGTTCATCTGGCAGTAGTGGCTTGTTGCTGTCAACTGTAATATTTGCCGATTTTTGTGTACTTCAGTGAATGTTAATCCCTGATTTGATTTTCAGTTTTTATATTCAACTTGTTCCTGTACTTTGATGCCAACTGGGTTTTTTGTTAAAAAAGAATTTATTCTGTGAGGAGGATAATAGATGTGAGCTCTGGTTTAGGTTAGGTTTTGGTAGTGTTTTTTTATATTAGTGAAATGTAAGGAGCGTCCGACCCCAGATACCTGAAATTACTTTCTCCAAAATCATAAAAAAGTTCTGAAATTTCCTCCCAAAAGTTAAACAAATTTCCCACAATTTTTTTTTATAATTGCGTCATTTTAAACATCTAATAAAAAAATAAAAATAAAAAACATATAACAAATGAATTAAACAAAAAGTGCCATTTTTGGCGGGCTTTCATTGTGACAGCAATAAGTGAGAACGAGAAAGAATGAGCTTATATTTTGAAAGCTTACAAATTTTTAACACAATAGGGTGCTTTGACTATTAAAATTGTTGCCAAAATATGTTTTGTTGCCAGTGTTCCCGATATATCATACTTCGTTATTCAAAAATCTCCCAAAAATCCACTAAGGACCCGAAAAATCCCCTAACATAAAATATAAATTTCCTAAAGTCCCTCCTAAACAATTTTTCCTCCCAAAAATTCTCCTAAAAGGCCCAGAATCTCCTAAATCTAGGAGGAAATCTCCTGATCTGGCAACACTGGGCCCCGATAGTTCAGCGGATAGTGCGCTGGCTTCTCACACCAGAGGCCCTAGGTTCGATTCCTAGCTCGGGCTGGTGAAACACTCGTCTACTTTTATCGGTATCCACATGAAGCAGACGAGAATTAAAAGTATCCCACAAGTGCACTCTTGGCAGACAATGGCAAAACTTCCACGTGTAGAGGAAAATTGCCGAAACTGGTCGTTCGGATTCGGCGTTTAACTTTTAATGCCCTGGTTTGCGCCTTTCTTCCAGCAAAGCAATTAACGGGACCTGCTATCATCAAAAATTCTAAGAGCCAGAAGACAACAATTTCTAACCAACACTCAACTGCGCCATTACAACTTTCAGGTTTTGGAACAGGACCAGTCTTGCAGTTGCCCTTATAAGGTTCCCATAGTCTCTGGATCTCGGTTAGCTTTTAGCTAAGTACGTCCAATAACTTTAGGTTCAAGACCTCTCCCTGCCGAAGGATCATACTACCGAGCCACATGTGACTCTGCCGTCCGAAAGCTGGGAACTTACATAAAAAGTGCACTAAGATTTGTTTCGTCCTCAAGGCACATATCCCATGAAGTCGAGCCTTATAGGCTTTAGTGTACCCCACTGCCCCTCTAAATTAAGGCCCTAAAGTCACAAAACCTACCTAACCTAAGACCTATGCGGAGCCAGCGCACCATAAATAAATGTGTTTAGAACCTCCTCCATAAATAAATTCTGGCTTCGTCCTCTGATGAAAATTGTAAAAGAAGAGTTGAACGGATCAATACATGAGATCAGTTCCAACTATCGGTGGAAATGGATGTTTATGAATGCCTTCAGTTCTTGAATGTTATGATGATTTTATGCTCTTGGTGCATGTTTCGAAGGACTTAAATAATTGGGGTCGTGTCTGGAGTTTTTATGATTCTAAAGCAGTTCACAGAACTTAAAACTAACGATGATATTTAGTAGATAAATGTAACACTTCTTCTTCTCTTCTTCTTCTTGACTGACACGACAGCCCGATTACGAGACTAAGGCCTAGCTACCCGCAACCAACCGTGTTGTGCGTGCGAATGTTTTTTACAAGGTTGGAAGGGACCTACAGTTTTATGCCGATTCCGAACGGCGAGTTGGGAGCTTTTTCATAGGCAATTTTACTCTCAGAGGTTTGCCATTTCCTGCTGAGAGGACAGCCGCCGAAAGAAAAATTGTTGTTTTTTTCTTTTTTTCGGTGTTAACGCAACGGAGTATTGAACTCGCGGAGTCTTGACTCGCGGCCCAACGCACTAGCCAGCTGAGCTACGGCGGCTTCAATGTAACACTTTTAACTGAAAAGTTGCTGGAGACTCTTTATAGGTCTGAAGATTCTTTATAGTGCTGAATACTTTTTATAGTGCTAGAGACTTTTTGTATGTACAGAATACAGAACAGACAGTACTGTTGAATACTATCTGATACTGTTTGTTCAAAGCACAGGAATTGTTCTCTAAGGTATTGTAAGCTGATTAGATTTGATATAATCTCTGAGAAGTTGTTCCTGCTTAAGGGTAAAGAGACAAATGTTTGATGTAAAGGATCTTCTGTCAAATGCATCAACTGATTCGTAATAAAAAATGGTATCGTAGGAGATTTGCAATATAGACCGCGGATTTTGTAAGATCCACAGAAGGCTTCCAGTGGTCGCTATGGTAACTGATGATGATGCTTTCCAAAGCAATCAGTTATTGGAATCATTGCACAGTGTACTGAGAAAAGGTTGGAAAAAAACGGGGAATGACTACGAAATTACTTTGGACCAAAGTCAAGTTAGAAAAAATTAAAAATATATATTGAAAAACAACAAAAGTATACATTTTTATATTGTAAAGGAAATTTCACAGGCTACAATGTGGTAACAAACTTATTGCACCTTTATTATGGATTTTTTCGAAAAAAATCCGTTTATACAAAATTTTTATAAAAATTTTTTTGTTGCCTAAAACTTTTAATTAGTGCATTTTACGTGTCTAATGTTGTACATTAATAAAAAGGTATGAAAAAGACCTTTTGTTTGATACACATATCGTGTAAATCAGTTGAAGATTAATTGAGTTTTTTTGCAAACAACTTTGAACTTTGACCCCGAGCCACGCCTTTTGTGGGCGTTTCCCCGGCAAATTTTTTAGTTTGTTAGATTCAGGAGCCAACCCTCTATATAAAAGCATACTCATTTATTTGTCTCACGAGGGTTCGCTATACTGCATTAATGCCGGGTAAAGTGTTGTTGCTCCAGTCGAACTTTGTTCCTAGTATAGTTCATGAACTTGTGATATGTAGTTGAAATAAAGAAACTTTTTGAGAATTAAGGTGGAGCTACTCATTACTGAATTTACCATTTTCTTGGAATAAGTTGGTTTGTTTGGGGTTTTTTAATATTTCTTTCCATTGTAAAGAAAGTCACTACGAAAAATGTTGTATTTATTTGGTGTTGACTGAGTCAGCATTCGAAATAATGATCCTTTGACTTCTGATCCAATACACTAAACACTCGAAAGTAGAGAAATCTTTTCACTACTCGGTTTGAAAAAAAAAAAAAAATATTCGGTTCATGTGAAAAAAGAAGCTCAAAAGGCAAATCCACTGCGAAATATTTCAAATAAACCAAAGTAATCGTGAAGAATTGCAGTTCATTGTCCCAATTGACAAAAAAGGAATTATAACAGAGCGAAAAAAATTTGGGTTAAAAAGTCAAAAGGTTCAGTTGTCAGAAAGGACAATATTTGATTCACCAATACGCCGCTTTTGATGAGAATATGAGAAGATATAAAACTAAATGTCTAATGTCCTTCGGCTCAGTATTGCAACAGATTAGTTCTAAGCCGCATAGTTTAGTTGTAATTTAAGTCTGTTGAACTAAAGCAACGGAACCTCTCGTTGTGTTTATAAGAGCTTCATTGAGGTGTTAGCGTATATACACTTTGACCACAACTTTTTAAAGCCCCGCAGAAGGAACACACAGGATTTAATTTGGGTGCATTCGAACACAACTTTTCAGCCCAATACAATTTAAAACAATATTTGCTAACCAAAATGTTTATACCAAATAGATATTTGAGAGAGCTTGAACTCCAAAAATCTCTTCTTGCATACGTCATTGTATAAACGTAAATATAGTATATAAAAATATATGATCAGGATCACCAGAAGGATCGATTTTTCAGTCTTCGTTTGTCTGTCAACTGGTTGATTTGAACAATAATTCTTGAACGAGTAGAGATATAGTAATGAAAATTGGAGCTGACATTGTTGATGTTCCTTAGAATGTTCTGATGTCTCCTTTTTGTGGACAGGGTTCTCCAGTTTTAAAGCAGGGTTGCCATATAAAAGTTATTTGCAAAAAATAACATTTTGATGCTTACCAAAATAATTGGTTGGTTTATGATTTCTTACTGTTGGAAATGGATTTTGCTTGCCCTCTTAACCCTTCCTTCGTGTTCCTTCATGAATTGTTTTCTATTTAATTCTTATTGACAAAACGGGACTTTGTGCTGGTTTACAGCGTAGGAAAAGTAATTATTGCGTCAATGCACAGTGATTCGACTCCATACAACCGCGGGACAAAATAAGAAGGAGTGGTCCGCTCTTCATAAAATTTGGTGTACTAGTTAATCATGGTCTGCTGAATTCAAATCTCTATTTTGTTTTTCTTAAAATTTTGTAGTTTGGCAATGCCCGAGACTTAAATTTGTGCTTTTCGTCATTTTTGGAAAGCTTTAGCAACAATTCTATTGGCTAGATTTTTCAGATTTTACATTTAATCGGTAACGTCAATATTGATAATTGCGAAGAGTAACAGAAATTGTCTTAGGACTCTTTAGTTTTGCAATAAAAATGATAAAAATAGATGTATGTTTTGCTTTTTGGAGTTTTCTCAATTTTTCATGCTGATTGCATACTTTTAGGGATGAAAAAAATAAATTTTGTCGAAAAATAGGTGTTTAGACCACTTTTCAAATTGGATTCTTTTCTGAGATCGGAAGATATCGGCGGATGTAATTAGATTATCCGACAAAGAAAGAATGCGTCTTAAAATAAAAAAAAATCCAGCAACATACTTTCACATACTTTTTAGATATTTTCCTCTAAGTTTTGCCAATTTTCAGATTTTTAATTTAGAAAAATATTTTGAATTAAAAGTGAAGTAAAAGCCTCAACTTTAGAAATTTTGAGAAAACATTAAAAGCGAAAATGGCCACATCATTTCTTATTTTATATTGAAAGTTTAAGCAACTTCTTGGTAACCATGTATTTTAAAATTTTTTTTTACTCAATAGACTAAAAAACAGAAAATATGTGTTTAAATTTTTTTGTGAAAAAAGTTTCAACTTTGAGCCGCTTTTGCACACACACTAACTAATTTTTTGCACAGATTTTTTGGGGTTTTCTTAGTTGGAGTTTTTCCTATCAAATGACATCAAAATCATTAGATCCTGAGACTATAAATTTTTTGAATTTTGTCTATGGGACGAATCACTGTGCGCTGGTCTGCTTAAACGAATTTCGATCCGTTTTGTGATGTGAATCTTTTCATGAAAACAGAAAAGCTTCGATACTAAACAAAATAATCGGTTTTGAAGTGCGAATTTGGAACGTCAAAGTCAGTGGCCCACACAGGATTTCATTTTGGGAGGCGGAGATGGGGGTTTTGCGTACAACTTTTGAGCTCAATTCCATTTGAAACCATATTTTGCACCAGGAATTTTTGTATTTGCAGGGTTTGAACCTCCAAACCTCCTCCGCCCCTGTAGGTTTATAAATGTGTTTTAAAATATTTTTAAATATGTGGCTTCCTCAATGCATTGTTCGAAATTAAACTTTATGAAATTATTTTGATTTAAATCTTATTAACAAAATTCGTCTTAACCGGATTACAGACTGATATATTTTTACTTTCTCTTGAAGCTCTAATTTGTTTCTGCATCTTAATTTTTTTATATATTTTTTATACAAACAATTTCAATGTGAAAATATCTGCAACGGACTTTGGTTTGAGTTTTCTTTCGTTTGAATAATAATTTTTTTATTTTCTACATATTTTTGATATTTTTTTGCAGTCCCACTCAATGATTTGCAATTATTATTTATTTCATATGCATACAATTTTTCTTTTATTGAACCCCTTTTTGCACTTTCTTTATATTTTCATATTTGCGATTTTATCTTGGGTTCATTATTTTTTGTGTGTGTCATAATTCGGTCATCTGCTGTCGCTGCGCAACCGTCACACACGCATACACACACACATACATGGATACATGGACGCGCACACAAAAGGACTTGAAATGTTGCCAGCAGAATTAAGCGAAGATTCCAATATGCCAAATCTGGTCATAATTGGCATTTCGCTGGCCGCCTTCGGTTTTCTGGTGGTGAATGCCGCACTGGTCGCCTGGTTTTTTGTGCATCAACGACGCCGCAAAAAAGGTTTGCACACACTTTTCTTTTGTTGTTTCCGTTTCTTTTTTTAATTTCAGTATTTCAAGTATTTCATTCTCTTTGTATTATTTACCTGCTTTTTACGTTTCGTTTTTATTACGACTTATTATTATTTTTTTACACACACCGACTTTCCATGACATGAGCTGCGCAAACAATTCGCCTTTGTTTTCGAGCATTTCGGTTCATTGTGCAGCATTGTGTGCATTATTGTTGTTGTAAGCACAGCGATTATGGTGCTTTTCACTTTACAAAACGATTCGACACACACACACACACACACACGCGTACAGGTATGAGCCAAAAAAATTGTCCCAAAAAATGTTTAATGTGAAGAAAGAAGCGAACGGCAGTGAAAGCGCCGGGCAGCTCGTTAAGCGCTCAATGTCCAGCGCACATCAACATCACAAGCAGCTTCCGCATCCGCTCGTGCAACTTTCACTTCCGCTGCCTTTTTTGTCAACCTTCGCCGCAGTCGCAGTCGCAGTCGCGGCCGTTGTAAACGTGTCCACCGACCATTGAAAGGTAAGTAATGAGCTGCGCCTGTGTCGACGACCATGTAAGCAGCTTAAAATTTAAAAATAACGAAGCACATTTTTTGTGGCATGCGGAGACAAGGTGCGCCAGCTGAATGCCGCACTCGGGGCCAAGCGATACGCTCGACAAACAATGAAAATCTCCGCTTGTCATCATTACTCATTGTTGCCGTCGCTTGTTGCGTGGGGCAACTTAAAACCACGAAAATGCGGCGCGAATGTGGGCGGCCGGTCAGGTGGGTTGATATGTCACGTTGGAGCAACTGTCATATGTAGTTGGACAAAGTTGCATGTGCAATGACACAAAGGCTTTTGTTGTTGTTTAAAATTTGAAGCACAAAAACGATCTGTGGTGAAGATTATGAATGAAAAATCTGAGAGCAACATAAATTGAAAATTTGTGAGAAATAATTTGATGAGATTTAAATGAAATACATAACCAACCATTGTAAGCAGTTGGAGCTGTTGAAAAATTAGGAAACTGCTACAAAATTCAAAATTTTCTGCCTTTCTTTCTCTCCCCATTAGAATTCATAAAAAAGTGAGCATTCGATTTTCTTTCCTTTTAACCTTTTACAACCGAGCATACACCAGTGCATAAATTTTGAATTTACAAGCAATTTTGAATTCATGTCAGTCGAACGAATGTCGTTCGCAATCGTTTTCCTGTTATTGTGTAAAAAATTAAAAAATAAAAAAAATTTAATACCATTGAATGTGTAACATTTTCGTGATTAATCTCGTTGAAGCAAACCATTTCACTGGGTCGCAAAGGGTTAAGTATGGATCGGAATTAACAGTTATTTATGAAAACTATATTTGAAAAAATTACTATTGAGAAAAGGTCATACAATTAATTGAAATATACCAATACATTTCTTTTCGCACAGATTTAAAATTGGCAATAAATTTTTATTTTGTAATTTTTCTGGAAAAATAATATTAACTAAATTTTTAATTATTTTTAAATAATTTTTCAAAAATCCTTTAATAACCACTATTTTTGATTTATTTCATATTAGTCCACAAATACGATTCTTTTCGATTTTTATTTTAGTTGTCCTATTTATAATAACAATTATTGGTGACTTTTATTTAAAAAAGTCATCAATAAAAATCAGTCAGTGACTTTTATTTATAAAAGTCATAAAAAATAAGTAAGTAACTTTTATTTATAAAAATGATCAATGAGTCAGTGACTTTTATTTATAAAACTCATCAAAAAAATCAGTCAGTGACTTTTATTCATAAAAGTCATCAACAAAAATCAGTCAGTGACTTTTATTTTTAAGTCGGAATATAAAAGTAATTTTCATTAATGCGTGCAAAAGTTATGATTCTTCCAGAAAACAGAATTGTTTAGTCAGGTCTTGTTGACTCGATCAAGAATATATATGTATGTATATGCATTTCGGTATTTAATGAATCCAATAAAACGATTAATAAAAATGACTTTTATATTGCGACTTAAAAAAAGTCACTGACTAAATTTCTTTGATGTCTTTTATAAATAAAAGTCACTTTCTGATTTTTTTGATGACTTAAAAAATAAATGTCACTAATTGATTTTTATTAATGGCTTTTGTGAATAAAAGCCATTGAATGATTTTTATTGATGACTTTTCTAAATAAAAGTCACTAACTGATTTTTATTGATGACTTAAAAATTAGAAGTCAATGATTGATTTTTATTGATGACTTAAAAAATAAAAGTCACTAATTGATTTTTATTCATGTCTTTTGTGAATAAATGTCACTAATTAATATTTATTCATGACTGTTGTGAATAAAATTCACTGAATAATTTTTATTAATGACTTTTATAAATAAAAGTCACTTACTGATTTTTTTTGATGACTTAAAAAATAAAAGTCACTAATTGATTTTTATTCATGACTTTTGTGACTGACTGATTTTTATTGATGACACTTATGAATTAAAGTCACTTACTGATTTTTTTAAGACTTGAAAAATAAAAGCCACTTACTGATTTTTATTGATGACTTTTCTAAATAAAAGCCACTGACTGATTTTTATTGATGACTTAAAAATGAAAAGTCACCAATTGATTTTTATTGATGACTTAAAAAATAAAAGTCACTAACTGATTTTTATTGATGACTTAAAAATTAGAAGTCAATGATTGATTTTTATTGATGACTTAAAAAATAAAAGTCACTAATTGATTTTTATTCATGTCTTTTGTGAATAAATGTAACTAATTCATATTTTTTCATGACTTTTGTGAATAAAGTCACTGAATGATTTTTATTAATGACTTTTATACATAAAAGTCACTTACTGATTTTTATTGATGACTAAAAAATAAAATTCACTAATTGTTATCATAGGACAACTAAAATTAAAATCGAAAAAAACTGTTATTTATGGACTAATAGGAAAAAATAAAAAATTATTGTTATTATAGGATTTTTGAAATATAAATAAAACATAACTGTTATTTGTTGAGTCATTAAAAAAAAAGTAAAAATTAAAAATAAAACTTATAACTGTTACGGTCCCTGATTTTAAGCCTTCACGCGTCAATTAAAAGTGAAAACTGCCGCAACCAAATAAGCAATGTTGCACAAAACGGAAAAACAATTAAACGGAATTGTCCCACACATGCAAAATTTGCAAAATCGCTTTAGCATTATTATCAGTTTTTTTTTGTGTGATACATAACTAGAATTCAATACATTTGTGTGCCTAGGTTTCACTAACGAGCCAACTTAATCCACAGCAAAATGCCAAACGTTCCATTATAATCCACAATATTGATTTTGTATTTGCTGCTATTGTTGTTGTTGTTGTTGTTGCTGTAGTGCTTATGACATACAACAGAAGTTGTAGTTGTTATTTGACGTGTGGGCCTATTGCTTGGCAGTTGTGCAAGTAGAAGAAGTCGAAAAGAAGAAGAAAACAAATCAATGCGCGTAAACACACTCGAGGTGTGGTCGAAGAGTTGACAATGTGTGTTGCAACAATCTGCTGCAGCACGAGGACGCTGTCATAAATGCTGCCCACTCATTTGTCAGCCGCTTGTTGATATTTACCCAGCACTGCTGCAACATTGGCGGCGCAGACCTTGAAGGGGCAAACGAACGTCAGTTTGCTTTCTGTTGGCCGCCCACCACTTGTGCAATGCGTTTTTGTGCACAAAACGCTGTTGACACAGCGCATAAAAGCTCTGGTCCATAATCCCAAAGAAGAGCAAGAAGAAAAGATAGTGGAAAGAAACAAGAAAAATAATAGTGAAGCTGCAAAAAAAAAGACAAACAACAGCGACGGCCAAAAACACACCAACGAGTTGCTGATGAGCCTGAAAGCGACTTGAAAATGCAGCAAATCTGAAACTAAAAATATAATGCGCACCCACCCCGCTTCGATATTGCAACACACAATGCAACTTGCGCGGCCACACGGCCTTGCGTAGCGTGCAACAAGCGCGAGTGGGGCAACATTGAAAGGACGAAAGTGACGCACAGTGCAGATGTAAACACTGTAGTTGTTATTGCTTTTGTTGTTGTTGTGGTTCTTAGGTGCAAAGCGCAACAAAAACGAACGAAGACAGTTGAAAAAAGAAGCACGCTTGCAACATGCCACACAGTGTGGCAATGTATAAATAGGAAAAAACATGCAGCAGCGAGTGCGCGACTGGTTGGTTGCTGCACTAATCCCTGCGGATAGTGGCAACCGAAAGACGCACCGTTGGACAACGGGACAGTTGATAAGGGTGCAAGGAAAGGGGAAGGGGGGGGGGGGGGGGTGTGATGACGATGGGCTGCCTGCAAGACGGACAGCTGCTGTTGAAGCGCTAGCAGAGCGATTATGTGGTTGGCGATGGATGTAGTTTTGTTGTTGTTGTTCCGTTGCACCGTTAAGCGGCACTCGCACAACTGAAAAAACAACAACAACAGCGCACAACACTCATCCTTTTGTCTGTCCCTTGACGCTATGCAGGCATTTGTTCTCCCCTCGCTTTCACTCTGCGGAATCACTACCTCTCTCTCTCTCTCTCTCATTCCCGCTTCACTACGCTAAGCCGTTGTTTGTTCGCTCCCCACTCCGCCTCTGCCTGGCGTGGCGGATTACAATTTTTCACTTATGTCATCGTTTGTGTTGCATAAATTCGTGTTTTTTAATATGGAATTTTAATCTGCTACGTTTGTTGCACATTCTCCGTCGCTGCCGTCTTCCTGCACCCCCACTTGTCAGCGCGTTTGCAGTTGCTAATGCTGCTTCCAGCATAGCACTGGCTGCAGCTACATAAAGGGTGTCCCAATAAAAGTGCACGATTTAATTTGAAAAAAATTATATCTCACTTAGGGGCCTCGTTCATCTCTGGGTCGAAGACGGTCCCCAAGTAAAACATTAAATCGCTGCTTATCGCTTTTACATCGATCTGTAACACTAAAGACCTCTAACGGGTATCGATAGGGATTCAACTTGGGCAGTCAGCCTAGCTAACCGAACCTAAAATAGACATGATCCAATTAGGTTTGGAAAAACTAATTCGAAAAATGGTCTCTGCAACTTTGATCACAGACAGTCAAATTGACAAATATGTGGCCCCATTTCATCAATGATGGGTTGAATCTCGTCTCCGGGCTTGGGGTTTAATTGTGGTACATTCGCTTAAGGGGTTAGGTCCACTTGTAAGGCAAAAAAAGAACGCTTTTTTGCAAATTTTTTCTGAAGACGGGTTTTTTTATTTATGAATAAATCTTTTTGTACATTAAAGATACACATTTCAAGAAGTTACAAAAAAATGTTCATGTCAAAATGTCCATAATTTTAAGAGATATAGTCAATTTGCTGAGACACCAAAAAAAAAAGACGTTTTGCGGTGATCACGATTGCAGCAGTCTGGATCATTTGAAACCAAAAAAACGAACGGGGATCTTTAGTAACTCAGTTAATGCTCAGGATGGACGAAGGGTTTGTTCATATTTTGATTTGTCGCAACATGGCGGACGTTCAAAGCCAACATTTTTTTTTTACCCAATAGTCCGATTAATCTAAAAATTTCAGGGAATACTTTTAAAATGTTATACTTTTAGAAAATGTAATAAAAAAAAATCGATTTTTTGAAAATCATGAGTGGACCTAACCCCTTAAAGCAATGATTTCACATACACCACAAAGAAAGATACGGCACAGCATTAAAACGCACGACTGATGATGACCAGTTGGCATTGAAACTTCCTGAGATGATTTGGTCTGCAAATGTTTCATGTGTGGAGTGGTAGGTAGGTCGTCCAAATCAAGCCAAGGTCACAAGAACTCCGTTGTAATATTCCCGTCTCTACATTTCCCGGCTCATTTGCAAAGAAGTAAAGCTCAATAAGGCCTTCTGCCCAAAACCCTTACTAGACAGTTGCTTGTCCAGTTACAAACCGTCCACTTGGGGTCACAAGAACTCCGTTGAAATATTCCCGTAACGAGGGCCATTCACAGTCTCTGGATTTCTCGGCTTATTTTCAAAGAAGTAGGATCCGATTACTCCATCTGACCGAAAGTCCTCGCCAGACAGTGACTCGTTCAGCTAAAAGCTGTCCAGTTGGGTTCACAGGAATTCCGTTATAATATTCCTGTCACAGATGCTATTCGCAATCTCTGCATTTCCGGAATCATTTTCAAGGAAGTAGGATCCGATCACTCCAACTAACCCAAATCCTGACCAGATAGTTGCTTGTCCAGTTCCAAGTCGTCCAGTTGGGGTCACAAGAACTCCGTTGAAATGTTCCCGTAACGAGAGGCATTCACAATCTCTACATTTCCCGGCTCATTTTCAAAGAAGTAGGATCCGATTACTCTATCTGACCGAAAGTCCTCGCCAGACAGTTGCTCGTCCAAGTACAAACTGTCCAGTTGGGGTCACAGGAATTCCGTTATAATATTCCTGTTCCAGATGCTATTCACAGTCTCTGCATTTCCCGGCTCATTTTCAAAGAAGTATGATCCGATTACTCTATCTGACCGAAAGTCCTCGAAAGACAGTTGCTCGTTCAGCTAAAAACTGTCCAGTTGGGGTCAGAGGAATTCCGTTATAATATTCCTGTCACAGATGCTATTCACAATCTCTGCATATCCGGAATCATTTTCAAAGAAGTAGAATCCGATTACTCCGTCTGACCAAAAATACTCGCCAGACAGTTGCTCGTTCAGCTAAAAACCTTCCAGTTAGGGTCACAAGAATTTCGATATAGTATTCCCGTAACCAAGGTCTCCGCATTTCCCAGCTCCTTTTTAAATATGTAGGACCCAATCACTCCATCTAACCTTGTTTCTCATAGATTATGTGTGGATTTTCCGAGTCCCAAATTTGACAATTTTGTTTGTTAACGAATCCATTCAGATGAAAATGTGTCTTTTTGCCTCAGGAAGATGAATTGTTTCCAAAAATTGGCATTCACTTCACTTTGCTTCGTCATCCTTTGAACGATTTTCAAACGATTTTCATGGTTTGCTGGTTTTAATTTTTTTTTTTTTTAAGACGCGAACAAACGCGCAGGGGATGACCTCTATTAATGCGAGGCATTGCGTTGGTTCAGGAAGGATATAAAGGTTAGGAGATAGGGTTTTGAGAGAAGTTGTTGTGGACTCTTGACTTGAACCCATCGACATCATAAGTGCTGGGGAAAATATCCGCAGGGAGACCATTCCACAACCGCGCTGTACGGGCCAGAAACGAACTTTCTCTGTAGTGCGTAGTGCGCTGGAACATCGTTTCAACGTGGAATGCATGGGCGCCAGTGTTCAAACGGGTTGCCCGGGGGAAAACCCGGAGTGATGGCAGCAAGCTGCTCATCTCCACTGAGCAATTACCGAAAAAGTATCGGTAAAATAACACCACACATGCCACGTTTCGACGATGTTCTAAGGAGTCAATAGAGCTGGATGCCCTACTGTCCCCTATAAGTTTGATCGCACGGTTTTGCACCCGGTCCAGGAGCTCCAAATGGGTTTTACCCCGCCCATATGTGCGAGTTAAACTCCATTTTAGGTCGGATATAGGTGGTATAGATAATGCGGAGATCAGACGGAGTGAAATATTTTTTGCACCGCTTTAGGAAGCCGAGGCACTTGGCTGTTTCTTTCGACACGCCAAAAATATGATCGTTCCTACGAAGATCGTTCTTAATGGACATGTCCAGAACATCAAGAGCTGCCGATTCCGCAATACCCACACCACCCATAACCAGGGATGTGTTGGGATGTGGGGAGACTCGTTTGTGGGATAACAGGCAACATTGGGTCTTGCGAGGATCATCTGAGTGAGGTCAATCTTGAAGGAGTGAAGGTGGAGTTTTTCATCAAAATTTGCTTGAAATTTGAAGTGGTTCTGAACAATGTCGAATTGATGTTCCCGTCTTTTTGGCGACACTCAATGTTAGTTTACAGTAGTAATGAGTCACAGGAGATCTACTGTCCATAATGGACCCAGTTTCTTTGAATTTGTTGATCATTCTTCGAATTTTTGACACATTAGGTGCACTTCCACGACCGATAATTCTGCAAACTTTGTAAGTATTCTCAACGTTACTTTCCTCACCTTGTAATGGGTTTTCACAATGATAATGCTTTCTTCCTTTGTGTAGCGATCCATTTTTAATAATCGGAAAAGTCATAGACGGAAGCTGTCAAATTTTCCAGCTGCCATTTGCACCGGAAAATAATGCCAAACAATTTTAAATCTGCATTTTTATTGGCTCACCCTATGCTTCTGTGAGCTTATGCGATTGTCTCGAATTACTGTTCGCCATTTTGTTCTCAGTCTTCCGTTATATCTCTCTCTCTATTTCCATTCTCGCTCTTTTCTCATGTTGGCCACTCATGTTGCATTCTGCTAAGATGCTAAGGAAAAACTGCAAATTATTTGTATTTTCTTCTTCTTTACAACAACAACCAAAAAATTGCTTACAATAACAACAGCAACAATGTGTAGCAACAAGACAATCATTGCCATGGCAGGCAACACCAAAAAATGTAAAATTAAAAAAACTAGAAAAAGCAGCGAGAGCAGCATTTTACAACAACAACAAAAACAATTTGTAACTCATACGACTAACACAACAATTACAACAACAACAAACTTTCAGTAAGAAGCAGCAACAGCCGCAGTGAAAATAGCAAAGCTGTGCTTAATCCCAAAATATTTAATCGTGTAGCCTCCCCCCGCCCTTTTCAATCTCCGTCCTCTCTTTCTCTTCTCACTCTGTGTCTCCCATATAACGAAACCTCCCCCTTACTTTTCACCCCTTTCAGGCTGCGCTCTCTTCTTGTGTCAGCGTGCGCTTTTCTTGCTTTGTGGCTGCGTGTCTGCCATATTTTGCCACATTTCCTTCGCGTCGGCCCGACCGCCAGCTCGTTAATCCTTTTGTTTGAGCTTAAGCTGTGCGGCGAAAAAAAAAAACGAATCTGTGAAAGCATTTCGTTCGCTTCGTTGCGTTTGAAGGAATTTGAATATTACCCAATACGTTGCAGGAAGAAGAAGAAGAAGAAGCGACAGCAACAGTCAGCAGCTGCTGCCAGTTACAGCATGTTTCCTTCTCTCTCTCATGACGCCCACTCACCGCCTCACCCCCCGTCTCGTCATCACCAAAAGCGTTTGGCGTCATCGAGCGCGGAAGATTAAAATTTGCGCGCGTTGCACTTGCCACACGTGCGTTCCGGCCACATGCCGCATGTGTGTTTGTCGAGTGTGCTTTAGAAGTTATACAAACAACAACAACAATAAAAACAACACATCCGCAACAACAATGTCGACAGATTTTTGTTTCGGTCTCAAGCCGCTCGTCGCCGCACTTACTTACCGCAAATGAATAAGTTTTGTAACAGTCAACAACAACAACAACTGCAACAACAACTGAAATATTCATTGCGCTGGCTGCCTTCTGTGGCGCCGCAGCAGGCATTCGCCGTATGGGAATTTTTGTATGCTTGCTTACACTGTTCCCACTTTCTTTTTCCTAAAATCAGCTCGACTGTTTTACTGCTCACTGCTGTTCGCCTCCTGGAAATTCTTTATTCTTCTTCTTCTATCTCTTGTTGCTTCTTCTTACTTACATCCCGGATGTGGTGCCCCCACCAACCCCATCACCCGCTCAGCGCTTTCAAGAATCATACCGACTGGCTTTGGTTGTTGCAACAGCAGCTCGTTGTTGTTGTTGTTGTACGCATGCCTGTTAATGTCAGCACTTTTATACGTTGTCTTCTTATATTCTAAAAATTTGCTGATGTTTTGTACAGTTTTGCCATCTTTCGTCGACTTGTTGAGTCCTTATTAAGGTTTATTTGTTGTTGTTTTAGTCTTTTCATTTGCCAAATATAATCCTTCCGATTTTTCGTCAATGGCAGCGAACATGAAAAGCTTTCGATGCAACTGTTGGATTTGTTTTTCTTTCTCTGTTTAAGTACATTTTTGCGGCAGTCGTCTTGGGATTTGTGTACATTCGGTTTTCAACATTTCTTATTCCTGTTCGATGGACAACATTTGCGCTCGTTTTGTTACTAAAAAGGGAAAGCCGACAAAAAGATTCATACGTTTTAAAATTTTAAGGTTCAAGTCTTTTTGGTTCTGCCTTAAAAAGGATTTAAAGTTTACGCTAAGCCATTTTAAGTGGTTGAAGTGAGGCTTTTGAGTTTAGACTTTACGTTTAACCCTTAAATGCATATTGACGTAAAACTGCAACATACCACTAACTTACTTATTTCTTTCTATGTATCCCTGCATTAGAATGTACAAGTCTACAAGATATATTTTTTTCAAGAGGTCAGAATAAATCATGCATTTAAGGGTTAAGCCACAACAAAGAGCTCAATGCATGCAATGCGGTGCCATCTCAACACTTGTATCTTCTACATTCTCTTCCTTATTTGAGTATGGTTTATCATTTGAGTTACATCCCTCACACAGATCACATGACCAGCCAAAACAGCGAAAGCAAATCAATTTCCAATCAGCTAATCGACATTTATTTCATTAAAAAGTTCACATCGATTATGGGTTGATTGAACAAAGATTTCGTGATGTAAATTTCTCTTGAATTCAACCAGACTCGACTTAGTAGCCCATTGAATTTTAGGCTTAGGAAACAGTACGACAACAGAGGACTTGGGTATGTAATATTAAAAGGTGGATGAATAAAAGGAGTGACCCCAGAGATTATATTTTTATGAAATACTAAGGACTGTCAGATAGACAAAAGTACTTGGACTTTCCTGTCGATGGTACCATGGCTATTGAATCCTTTATTAGAAAGTGCTCGGTCTCACAACAACGTGGCAGGGTCCACCATTGGGTGACCTTACAGGCTTTTATCATGCAACCACTGTCTCATCAAGTTGCTCCAAGGATTTCTGTTAGGCGAAGCTTTTTTTTTGCTTCTGAACATCGAAATTTCTTGAGTAATTTTTGCAAGGCTCAGAAGCCTGTGACCCAAAAGCCAATTCCATTCTTGACAAGCATTCCATTCTTGATCTGGCAAGTTCCACCTTTGGATATCCCGACAGGCATCAATCATGAAATAACCTTGTCTTCAAGTTTCCCCAAAACTCTGGATCTCTTTTAGCTGAAGCGTTGCTTTTGTTAAGCAAAAAATGTCCGGCTGTTCAAGTTTCAGTAGTTCATCTTCCTTGAGGTTCATTTTGTTTAGGAATAGGTGTCTGTCACGTAAAAGCTGCCTCCAGTCATGACTAGCAAGTGCTCGGTCTCACGACTACCTGAAGTAGATCTAGCAGGTCCAACCCAATGGTGGAGGGGACCTTAAAAGCTTCTACTATGCCAACCACCGTGTCATCAAGTTTCCCTAAGACTCTGGATCTCTTTTAGCTTGAACGTTGCTTTTGTTAAGCGAAGAATATCCGGCTGTTCAAGTTTCAGAAGTTCTTCCATTCCTTGTTGCATTCTTGACGAGCAAGTGCTCGGACCCACGACTGTCTAAGTAGATCTGATTTCACCATTGGGTGACCTTACAGGCTTCAAGGCAGCTCTTATCTTCTAGGCAGATCTTATAATCAAGATTCCCTAAGACTCTGGGTCTCTTTTAGCTAAATTCATGCTTTTTTAAAACGAAGTTCCAGTTGTTCATCTTCCGTGAGGGTCATTTTGCCAAGGCATAGGTGCCACTAACGTAAAAACTAGCCTTGCCAAAACAAGCTCATCTTTTTCCTGAAATATGTATGTTGAAACTGATCAAATATTTTCCCTTGAATTCGGTTTATGTTCTCATGAAGAGGGCTAAATCCCGTGAACTGTCCACCACTTGTTCTCAAATCACGTTTGTTCCAACTCAGCAGATTACTGGAGATATCCTCTGGTCCTTCGGAGATTTCAAAGATGGTGTGTGTAACTTTTGTATTCATGGATTAGTTGGAGAATGTTTAATTTGTTTTTTGTAAAATAATAATAATAATAATTGACTGGCACGACAGCCCGCTTACGCAAGACTAAGGCCTAGCTTCCCGCAACCACCCGTGTTGTGCGTGTGAATTTGTACGCGGGTGGAAGGGACCTACAGTTTTATGCCGGTTCCGAACGGCGAGTTGGGAGCTTTTTCATAAGCAATTTTTACTCTCAGAGGTTTGCCATTTCCAGCTGAGAGGACAGCCACCGAAAGAGAAAACGAGTTTTCCGTTATTTTTTTAGGTGTTATTACAGGCAGTATTTGAACCTGAGGTTGCTGCCTTCGACTCGCGGTCCAACGCACTAACCAACTGAGCCACGGCGGCTGCTTTTGTAAAATACTAAAAGAATAAGTGAACTATTGAATAGTTCAGCCTATTCAGATACAGAATTTGAAATCCATAATATTCGCCTCAATTGAATAATTTAGTCTCTCCGATAGTTTCGAATAATTCGAAATCTAATAATTTCCTATAGAATTGTGTTAAGTACTTAGTAACTGATATCATACTTATTGGACTTCTTATTCGAACTACTGAGACTCACTTATTTAATTGGCCATAACAACTCATTACTGGGTTAGGGCCTGGACAATTTAGACATTGGTTCTGAAATTGAGACTATTCGAATAATTTTAACAATTTGAACTGTTCCGAGATTATAATGCACCATAGATTTTTTACTATTCCAAAGTTGAATCCAATCTGTTCGCATCATCTGCATGATTCAGACTCCTAGGTTGTTTCAACTATTAGTACCGAATCTGAAATCAAATCTATACAGATCCTCTGAATAGCCCAGACTTTTGAATGGATCAAATTGTTTGGACCCCAAACTGATATCCGATATGTTGAAATCGGTCTTGCAATTGTTGTTATCTAAGACTAAGACTTTTGTATTGGTCGAACTATTCAGACACAAATTTTGAAATTCCAACTATTCGGATAATCTTAAAAGTTTGGACTTTTCAGATACCGAAGGTGAAATCTCTTCTATTCACAACGTCTGAATTACTCAAATTCTTAGGTAGTTTGCGATATCGAATCTGAATTCAAACCTACTTATCCAGAAACATTTGGATAGTCTGGACTTTTGAATGGTTTTGATTTTTCAGACAGCTGAACTGAAATTCAGACTCTGGGCTCTATGTTGCAATATCCAGATAACAAATATGGCAACAAATCTATTATATTAGGATCATAGATCATATCAGGGGCCAGGTTCTTCGATGGGTTTACGGAAATAGCTGATGCACGGATTACGGATATGCACAATTTCCTCGCCAAGATCAAATGGTTCCCAAAGATCCCGTAGGATCCACAGGGATCCCAGCAGATAGGAAAGGACACAGGTATTTTAAGAATGAAGGGATTCACAATGGACCCAATGCCGCATACTTCCCTTCTTTAACCTAATCGAATCTAATCAGACTATATGTACCATTCAAAAACCAAATCGTTCCTGTGTATTCCGGAGTATTGGATGATCTCCGGCCTGAAATAAACTGAAACAAATTTTCAATTCTCAAAAGCATCTTGAAACTTCCAGAGAAGTTTCCCAAATATTTTTAAGTACCTAAGTTCTGTTAAGTAAGTTCTGTTAAGAAGCACAGTTCTTCGTTTCATGGAAAATTGTTCAAAATTTCAAATTATGACTGCCACTTTGCTGCAATGTGCTCAGGTGGAATTCTGTCAGCTGCCACACGTTCTCACTGATCCGACGATGCTGGCTCAAAATTTCTTCAATTTCTTGATAAGATTTGAGACGCAACAAAAACAAAAATAAAAATAACAAACACGGCAAAAATTGCAGCAACTTGAGTGCGTATTACGCGCAGCATAACAGTACCAACAACAACAGCAAAAAAAACATGCGCAATGCAAAGAAAAGTTGATGAGAAGAACATAAGGCAGCAGCAGAAGAAGAAGAAAAAGAAGAAGACAATCGGAAGCAACGCATGTTTTCATAATAATAACTTTGCATATAAGCTGAAAATATTTTTGCTGCTTCAACTGTCAAATCTGCTTGCCACACAACA
>OZ057400.1:107446773-107476153 GCA_964056695.1 Melieria picta | reverse complement strand
AAAAATTATTAAAAATACTTTTCGTTAAAAGATTAAAACAAGAAAATTATGAGTGAGCACCTTGTAATGTAATTTATTGATTTCAAGTGTTTTATAGTGAAAAAAAAGATTTATAGTAACTTTTTCGGCTTGGGAAAGCAGACTGCCTTTAGGCAGCATCAGGCACCAAAGCGAAAAGATTTAATGCATTTGGTCACTAAGGTACACTTGTATGTGGTTTCCGTTTTATAGATATCAATCGACATTAAAAAAAAAAATTGTCGGTTTTATGGGACAAAGAAGTAAAGGAAGTTTTAGAAAAACTTGGATTTCGATGTTTTCGAAGAAACTGATGAAGAAACTGATGAATAAATCTTTAATGAAGTGTTAGCTATGTTAGATTCAAAGTTCAAAATAGGAAATTTAGTCAAAAGGAGATATTTTTCCTCTTTTATTTGATACCCATATCTTCATCATTGCACAACGGCAAATATTTTAAAAAATATTTGAAATCTGTATGTCCTTAAAATTTTAAAGTCCTTTGACTTTGGGTCAAAAATTAAAAACTGACTACGCCAGGATATTATAAATGACCTCTAGTTTCACGTCTATATCAACATTTGGATGGGTCTCGGCAAACTTTTTTTTTTTGTCGCACGGTGTAATAAATGTAAAGTTGGTGTTCACTCACTGCTTCATAACTTTGCCATTTTTCTTTCGATTCTATTGATGTTAGGCTTAATATTTGCTCAAATAATATATCTTTCATCTTAGATTTTAAAACTAGAGCAGATAATTTATTTTATCCATAAAAAAATCATTCAAAAATTTATGATATTGAAAATGGTCGAAAAATTCACTTTTTTACAACTTTCACCGTCAGTAACTTCCCCAAAATCTCATCTGATTTGGGCAATCTATATATTGCTGAAAAGGCTAAGGTATTATCTTCTGACCGCCGGACAGCTTGTGTTAGTCGGATGATTCGTTTACGAGATATGTGCTCATAACTGAAACAATAGGGAAAAAACTGTTTTTTCGAAGATTTTTCGAAACCGCTTGTTACGAAAATTTTTGGATTTTCAGTTTCGTGTTCAGCGGCCCAAAGTTAGCCTAGAAAACACTTTTATTTTTAGATGAATTTTTTGTATCGAGTAGTGTAATCAATAAAACATGAAACTGTTCATCAGTTAAATTTTTTAGCTTATGTGCCCAGTACGGCCTTAAGGCACGCAAATTTATATAGGTTTCACGCCGAAGCAGATTTTTTTATTTTAAAAATTTTGCCTGATTCTAAAACTACATGGTGAACAATTTTTCGACTTAAAAAAAATTGGGGCAGTAGAGGGTTAAGTGTTGTTGCAACTGTGCAAAGTTGCTGTTGTTGTAAATAGTTGTATTATGGTTGTTGCTTTTATATGCAAACTCAATGTGGTTGTTTTTGTTGTTGTTTTTGCACGCTAGGTTAGGTTAGGTTAAAGAAGGGGAGTGTGCATTTTGCACTTCCACTCGGAGGCCCTGTTGGACCCATTGTGATTCCCTTCATTTTTGATTTACCGGTGCCTTTCCCTATCTGTTCGGTTCCCTGTAGATCCAGACCGGATCTTTTGGGAACCATTTGGTCTTCGCGAGGAAGTTGTGTATATCAGTGATCTGTGCATCCGCTATCTCCACAAGTTCATCGAAGAACCTTGCCCCAAGGGTTTGGAGCCGTCGGTTCTGTAGTGATGGACAGTGGCAAAGCAGGTGCTCGACCGATTCCCCTGCCTCCTCGTCTCCACAGCTTCTGCATAAATCGTCGGTCGCCAGACGCCATTTGCGTAGCATTACGCCGATGGCGCAGTGACCCGTAATTACCCCCGTGACCATGCGCATAGCATGCTTGTCGAGGAGCAGCAAGCTCTTAGTTCTACTCCTGTTCAGCGCTGGCCACAGCGTGCGAGCAATCTTACAATCGCTCTTGGTTGACCAGGCTCTGTTTGTAGCTTGAATGAGCCACGTTCCGATTGCACCCGCTGTGGCAGAGAGCGGTGGTAGCACCGTGTCGACCGCCTCACTGGCAGTCATCGCTGACCCTGCGCGAGCCAGTTCGTCCGCATGCTCGTTCCCATCGATATTGCTATGTCCGGGAACCCATCGCAGACTTACCCTGCAGTGCCTTATGCTGACCAGTGCGCTCCGGCAGTCCAGCACTACCTTCGACTTGACCACAGCAGATTCAATTGCTTTTAAAGCAGCTTGGCTGTCCACACAAATGACGGCATCATTAAGTGTGGAGTTTTTAATATGCTCGGCTGCTTTCATGACGGCAAAAACCTCTGATTGAAAGACGCTGCAATAGTCCGGCAGCCTGTATGACCAGTGGACCTGCTGCGTTCTACAGTAAACACCGGCACCAGTTCCCTCCTCTGTCTTCGAGCCGTCCGTAAAGTAGACCGCTGACGCGTCATTAACTTCGGGCTCTTGCCAGCAATCCCTGGAGGGATACTCGATGGGTATCTTCCAATCGAAATCGTTTCGCTTTACCAGATAATCAGTGGCCTTGTTAAGAAGGCCTTGTGTGGTATCGCTAGTTTCGAGGGCGTTCAGTACGCTGGAGTGTCCATGAGTGGCCTGTTTCAGCTGGTTAGACTCCCTCAGTCTGAGGATTGTCTTTGCTGCACTGGCCTTAATGAACAGTTCCACCGGAGAAAGGTGTGGAACAACCTCCAAGGCCATCCGCGGTGCGCTTTTCGCTGCACCTGTGATTGCCAGGATGGCTAGTCTTTGAACTTTCTCCATATTGCCTCGATTGCTCTTTTTGTCCATGGCTGGCCACCATACGTGAGAACCGTAGGTAATGATAGGTCTCACTATTGCCGTGTACATCCAGTGGATTATGTACGGCTTTAGTCCCCACCTTTTACCGAAGGCTCTCTTGCAGGCATACAGCGCATTCAGTCCTTTTTTCATTCTTTCCTCAATGTTCCGCTTCCACGAGAGTTTTGAGTCCAGAATGATGCCCAGATACTTGGCTTCCCTGGACAGTTTCAGGGGGTGCCCATCAATACAGGGAAGGACAAAGTGCTCAAGCTTGGTCTTCTTCGTGAACAGGACTAGTTCAGTCTTTGCAGGATTTATCCCTAGACCGTTGTCCCTCGCCCACGAAGATAAAACAGCCAATGAGGATTCCATCAGTTCACTGATAGTTGGCAGGTATTTGCCCTGAATCATGACCACGATGTCGTCCGCATAGGCTACTATTCTGGTGCGTCTTCTTTCAAAGACTTTCAGAATCTCATCCACAACCAATAGCCACAAAAGAGGTGATAGCACTCCTCCCTGAGGAGTTCCTCTTGTGGCTCTCCTTCTGATGGAAGCTGGTCCTATCGTTGAATTGATTATCCTGTCACGCAGCATAGTTTCAATCCAATCGATAATAAACCTTTCCACCCTGTGTGCGTTAAGCGCTCTTGTTATAGCCTCAGTGGTGACATTGTTGAAAGCTCCCTCTATGTCGAGGAAGGCTGCCATTGTGTACTCCTTCAAGGCCAAAGAACTCTCTATGGGACTAACCACACTGTGAAGTGCGCTGTCGACCGACCTCCCTTGGAGGTAGGCGTGCTGCGCCCTGCAGAGCGTAGAAGCTAGTCCCTGATAGTCTCGTATGTATCTATCCACTAGCCTTTCCAGCGTTTTCAATAAGAATGAGGAGAGGCTAATAGGTCTATAGTCTTTAGCCGTTGTGTGGCTTGGTTTCCCTGCCTTTGGTATAAAAACTACTTTGACCTCTCTCCACTGCTTTGGAACTACATTCCCTAGTAAGCATCCTCTGAAGATGCTCACAAGGGGCTGAAGAATACAATGTCCGGCCTGGTGCAGCATCGCTGGGATGATACCGTCAGGCCCTGCGGACTTGTAAGGGTCGAACGACTTTATTGCCCACTCGACCTTTTTTGCGTCCACTATCTTGGCAACATTTCCTGGTAGTGTCGTAGCTCCGAGTTGCACTCCGGGGTTATCGGAGTCAGCAGGAACTTCACACTGGGGAAAGTGTGCCTCTACTAGAGTCTCGAGCGACTCTTTGCACGCTATGTATGGACATTTATTACACATTTATTGTTGTTGTTGCCATTCTTGTGCAAACTTACCACACCACTTGGGCAACAATATACAACAGCTACAACAACAACACCAACAATTGATCCAACCATCAGCTACAACATGAGACCAACAATAGCAACAACAATTAGCTTTAGCGACAGCAACAGCAACTTTTCTTTTTTATCAACAACAATTTCCGCCGCAATAGAAGTAGTAACAACAACAACAACAAAACAGCAACTACCGCATTGGCAGCAACATTAGCCACAGTTTCAAGTTGCCACTTGCAACATGCTGCCTTGCCACCCACCAGCAATTTTTTTTCCATATTGCTTGTAGCGGTTGCTGTCATTTTTGTTCCGCTGCTGTTGTGCAATTTTTGCCTTTTGCTGATTTTTGCTGCGTCTTACAAGCGGCGGCCATATCCGTTTCGGCAGCTGCTGCGCTCTCTTCCACTACTTTATCGGCTTTGCAGCATTTTCTTCTTCGTCATCGACTGCTCGACTGTTTTCTTTTGCCTTTCGGGTGTCTTCGGTTGCCGCATTTAATTCTTAAAGTTTCCTCGCCTTTTCTTCTACAGCTCAAACTTGTTGTTTTTGTTGTTGTTGTTGTTCTTCTTCTTCTTCTTCGCATCTCTTTTGAGCTGCTGCAGCCACTTCTTTCCTCTTCATTTCACTTGAAATGAATTTCCTGCTTTGGGTTTCTTATTTTCGCTTAACTTTCGAGGATAATCGCCAATAAGCGTGCAATTGCATTTACATAGAAACACAAACCCACACACACAGACACACACACATAGTAAAGCACATTGTGTCTGTCTATGTGTGTATGTGAGAGAGAAATTGCCTCAAAGTTGCTGTTGCAATAACGGAAGCTGCGCTGTAATCCTTCCTTCCCAATTCCTGACGAAGCGCACTTCCGGCTCTGGTGGCTAATATTGCAATGTTGTTGTTGTTCTAGTGCTTCTTATTGTTGTTGTTTTGTTGTCATTGTTGTTGTTTTTGCTATCAGTTCTTCTATTGTTGTTGGTTTTCTTAGAGATTTTTCTTCTTGTAATTGTAACAAATATTGGAAATTCGCTTTTGTTGTGAAATTGAATTCACTCAAAAATTTTTCAATTTATCTATTATTACTTTTTTGTTGATTATGATCTACTTTTTTTGGCTTTTAGTAAATAACTTTTCAATTCGTCAACTAATTTTGATTACTATCCACTAATTCATTTGGAAATTAATTACTGGTTCTTGTATCAATTTGACTATTACTGTAGACTTGTAAATTAATTATTTTATTTATTTATTGAAATGCTGCCAATCAACATAACCAGAGACGCACACAAGGGGGCTTTTTGGGGTTCAACCCCCAAAAATACAAAAATTAAATTTAAATAATTTCAAATAAATAAAATAAATAAATACAAAAATTAAATTAAAAATTAAATCAAGCATTAAATTAAAAACTTAATTTAAAATTTAATTTAAAATTCAATTCAATCAAAAATTTTACAATTTGTTTATTGGTCCTTATTACTTTTTTCTTAATTATGATCTACTTTTTTGGATTTTAGTCAATAAATTTTCAATTTTCAATTCTTCAACTAATTTTTGTTACTATCCACTAAATCATTTCGAAATTATTTACTGATTCTTGTATCAATTTGACTATTACTGTAGACTTGTAAATTAATTATTTTATTTATTTATCGAAATGTTGCCGATCAACATAACCAGTAACGACGACAAGGGGGTTTTTGGGGTTCAAGCCCCCAAAATACAAAAATTAAATATAAATAATTTCAAATAAATAAAATAAATACATACAAAAAATTAAATTAAAAATTAAATAAAAAATTAAATTAAAAATTAAATTAAAAATTAAACTAAAAATTGAATTAAAAATTAAATTATAAATTAAATAACAAATTAAATTTAAATCAAAATGAAATCCTGTGGGCGCCACTGGGCATGACGTCCGTCCCCAAAATAAAAAAAATAAATCTAAATAATTTCAAATAAATAAAATAAATAATTACAAAAATTGAATTAAAAATTAAATTAAAAATTAAATTAAAAATTAAATTAAAAATTAAATTAAAAATTAAATTAAAAATTAAACTAAAATTGAATTAAAAATGAAATTATAAATTAAATAACAAATTAAATTAAAATCAAAATGAAATCCTGTGGGAACCACTGGACATGATGTTCGTCCACATCTAGGGGGATTTGGGGCTCAACCTCCCAAAATACAAAAATTAAATTTAAATAAATAAGATAAATATAAATTTTTGGTTTTTAGTCAATAACTTTCAACTTTTAGTAATACTTCAACTAATTTTTGTTACAATACTATTCACTAATTCATTTCAATTAATTACTGATTCTTGTATTAATTTGACTATTTATGTAGACTAGTAAATTAATTATTTTATTTATTAAAATGTTGCCGATCAACATAACCAGTGACGCACACAAGGGGGGTTCAACCCCCCAAAAATACCAAAATTAAATCTAAATAATTAAAAATAAATAAAATAAATAAATGCAAAAATGAAATTAAAAATTGAATTAAAATCAAAATGAAATCCTGTGGGCACCACTGGACATGACGTCCATCCGCACCTACGTGTGAAACTCGCATGTCGTTCGTCTGTCCTGTCCATTAATTTTGGTTCCGCATATTGTTCAATATTTTCTGTTCCTTCTCGTTCGTTCAATTTGCATTGCCAAATAAGTCTCTGTCCGTCTGCATAGTTCCAATCTCCCAATTATTTCTTTTAATTGTTCATTTCGCCTATTTTTGTCATGCTTCCATCATTGGGAATTGGGAATTGTGATTTTTTGCATACATTTTGAAATCCGCCATATTCATGTTCCTTCATCAATTCCCATTGGTACTTCCTCACACTTGTCTGTCTTATCCATTGAGTACATCCGAAAGCGCCTTTCAAATGTTGGGTGCCAACTTGTCATTGATGTCCTTTCCATTAGAACATTAACCCATCTCCCTCTCTCTGTCTCTTCTTACTATTGACATCATCTTCAGTTCATTTGTTGATTTCTTCACATGTTCTTCCATCAATTCCTATGTGCACTTTTTCAATTTTCTCTGTCTTATCCATTTCATCCATCCATCAGCGCCTTTCAAATGTCTGGTGCCAACTTGTCACATCTCCTTCTCTTACTCTCTCCTCACTATTGCCATCATCCGCAGTTCATTTGCCATACATCATACATCTGAACCCATCTTTACATCGTCGACTTTGTTTTTTTTTCTGTCTTCCTCCATTAGATCTCAACATCCGCAAATTATGCAACGAGTTATTTGATTTCCCTTCCCTGCCTTTCATTCACCACTTGTCTGTCGAAAATATTCAAAAATCTGTTGCCACAAGCAAGTTGCAAAGATTTGACCCAAGTGTTGCCATTTTGGCATACTTTAATTACAACAACAATGCCCACTCGTTGCGATTTCGGAAATATGCATCACTTGTGGCCGCATTCAGCTGTTGACGATTGTAGGCCGCCGCCCTTCTGGCCAACGTTGCAACCGAGCCTGCAGTCAAGTGGCAAGTGGTGACAAGTGGCAAATTGCAATAAAAATTAAAAACTTTCAACATTTTGCCGCATGGAAAATATGGAAAAAGTTTCTTAACTTTCGAACACAATTCGCTACCGCTCTGTCTTCCTTCTCGCTCTCATCTTGCTTTCTTAGGTTTAACGACAAACTCTGCCCGCCTCGACAACAATTTTAATTTCGCCTAATTGTTGTAGTAGTTGTAATTGTAGTTGCTGCACTAGTTGCTGATATCGTTTGCCACTGTCGTTCTTGTTGTTGTTGTTGCTGTAGCTGCGGCTATGTCTGAAGTTGCCACTGCCACAACTTAATTGAATAACTGTTTATGCTAAAATTCCGCAGCCACTACTTTGCCTGCTGCTGCATTCTTTTCTTCTTTTGCCTCCAATTGGGCGTTGTTGTAGTTTTAGTTTGAGTTGAGCAACTGTGGGCGTGGCAACATGACTCGACTCGACTCGATAAAGTTTTTCGCCCCAACTCCAAACGGGCGTCACTTTTATGGATGACTTTCTCTGTGTGTGTGTGTGTGTGTGTGTGTGTGTGTGTTGATATTTGTTGCCACTGCTGAAACCTTCAACGCCTTCGAGTGTAACTTTTAAATAGAAACACACACACACACACACTTGAACAGTCAAACAGTCAAACACTCACACTCACACTCACCCAAATGTGCACAGTTACTTTCTCATGTGGAAATTATTTTCAAATTACATTTCTTGTTATTGTGGTTATTGCCGCACAGTTGTTGTTGTAATGCTATTTTCTTTTTATTTTTTTTTTATTAATTTTTTTTAGTTTGTTTCAATTTTCAAGTTTTGTGAAAGTGCAATAAATGAAAAGAGAGTTGTAGCACGTAGCGAAATGACAGAAAACAGGAAACGCACGTTCAGTGATTGAAAAGTGATTGAAAAATAGTTCATGTGTTTGAACTTTAATTGTTGTTACTTGTTTGTTGGCGTTCGTATTGTTGTCACTCTTGTCAGCAAGTTGTCAAATTTGATGTCATATTTTATGTCATTCAGGCATTTCTAACGAATCGGTTCACATACACGTGGGTCATCTTGAATATTGAACTTAATTTTTTTTAAATAATTGCAAAAATTTTATATTATAGGTTAGGTTTGTTTTGTCCTGTGGTCTCTCTCTTCGCTAAATGCGTTTTGAAAAATTTATTATTTAATTTTTCATTAATTACAAAAGTTTATTTCTTAGGTTAGGTTCTTAGTTAGGTTGGAATACCATTCAAAACCATATTTTTAGCAGCGATTTTTGTGTTTGGTGGGGGGGAGAAAGTAATCTGTCTTACTGCAAGTCGGAGAGAACTATAGTTAATATGTTCAATAGTTGCTTAGTGACTGTTTATATATGTTTTCTTATATATTTTTTCATTAACTTTTTTTACGATATTTTCTACTAATTGGCTTTAAATGGGACCTTCTGATAAATTCAAGAGAATAGCAGCAGTTCAAGCTACCAGGACTCTTTGTACTACACCAATGGTGCTGCATGCGGGGTTTCGGTGGAATAGGAAACTAAGGTCTAGAATTGACTATATTGGTCTCTCTCTCTCTCAAATTTCACTAATAGGATTTTGGATCCATTCCTAGCAGGAAGGATTTATATGAGAAATGGTTAAAAAATCATATCTAAATTTTCATCTTTATAGAAGTCTTTAAGGGGTTATATACAAAGTTAGGGAGAAAAAGTGAGCTAAGTTTGTGATTTTTTAAAAAGGTTTTAAGCACGTTTTATTGGATAAAGCAAAATACAATGTTCTAGTATTACTATCGAAGAAATAAAAACACTTTAAATTTTGAGAAAATTTTGAAAATTGTCGGAGTTATGACATATGCTTTTTTTTTGCAGAAGCTTGCGGTGAACGTTCTCCAAGGCGAACCGCTCAACTGAAATCAAAAAAGGAAAAAATTATTTAAGAAAAGTGTATTCTGGTGTACTTGAACGATTTGGTTTCCCAAAAAAATTTTTTTTTAATAAAAAAACCACGCTGACAGAAAAAATTGATTTTTTTGGTGGTCAAAATTTCAAAAAAAAATTCATTGCAAAAAGTTAAAAATTTTCGGATGGAAAATGAATCGTTCAAGTACACGAGATCGTAAATACAAATATTTGAAAAAAAAAATTTTCGAAAATCGGATAAAAAGTTTTTGAGATATCACGTTCACCGCAACAGTACTTTTGAAAACAACGCATTCCGAGATAATCACGTTTAGAGTTTTGTGTCAACTTCATTCGTGCAAAAGGCGCCAGGTGCCTATGAATAGGACCAGCGTGCTGCAAACGGCTGTAATTTGACAACCAGTGATCCGATCTGGATGAAATTTTACACAGATATTTTCAAAATTATGTACTTTCAGAAAATGCCAAAAAAATTTGTTCGATTTTTCGAGCCCCAACTTTGTATATAACCCCTTAAGTTGGACATGCGAAGAGTACGGAACCTTCTGCAATAAGGAGAATCTTCGTCAATAAGCAGAATGGATCGTACTTTATTTTTTTTCGTCAGAATTTGGTCTGCTTTGGATGCACCATTTCTTGCCAAGTCATAATTTTGATATGAATTAAATCACGTTGCTTTTAACCCGTTGACCTCGTCAGGTTTTGATTAAAACACCAAATTAAAAATTTTCGTCGAATTATTTCTAATTTGAATGGTAAATACAATTGAAATGAGAAATATGTAATCAATTTATTACACCTTTAATTTAACAATAATTAAAAATAATAATAAGTTTAATAATAATTAATTAATTACATCTTTGGAATTCTTTATCATTTGAAGTACTTTTACTAAGTTTCAAGTTTTGGGCCTATTAAATCAGAATTTTGCGTACAAACTTTTAAATTTTTGTTTACCCCGTCAGGTTTTGAATTATTGATTTTTGAATCAATATAATATCAATCATTTTTTTTTTGGCATTGTTTTTCTGTATACAAATAATAACCCTTTCACTATTTTGTTTGCGGTATGGCAACATGCTACTTTGTGGACGTCTGAAGCCTCTGTGGTTCTAAGAATAAATTGTTTTGTGGGTCCTTACAATAGTTTGAAATTTTAGGAATAATATGAAATTAATAAACTGAATGTTTAAATTTTATGAGAAGAAGAATACACGTTTTTTTAATGCTATCTTGACATAGTAAAGAAAGAAGAAACAGAGAGAATGAAGAGACATTTTTGACTTTACTTTCAACTTTGATTCAGGTATATTTTTTAAACTTTTTAACTTTAGCTGAAGAAAGATTAGATTTTTGGTTATGCGTAAACAAATTTAATTTTTAATTTTTTATTACTTTTTTCACTTTTTTTAAATTATTATTTTATTAATTATTACTTATAGGACACCACTCAAAAAACAGAGTCCATGTATTAAAATTAAAGAAAGTACTATGAAATGTTGTTAAAAAAACCATACAGAAGCCTAAATCGATAAATTTAAAGTTTTAATTTGCCGCAGTAAAACCCTGTAGCGAAAGGGTTAACTCACTGTAACACCGTTAGAATATACAAAAAACTAAAAGATATTTTTTAAATTATTTTCACCAAATTTAAAATCAATATTCAATCACATTTCTTAACATATATAACACCTTAACCTATGTTTTTTCCATTTATACTAAATTTTTTTAAAATTCCTTCTTATCCTTCTTCCTTCTGTGAAATGAATCTACAGTTCAAATTTTATATTTGAACTGTCGTCAGTCAGTTCGTTTCAGTTTAGTCAGTTTCGGGAGTTCAAACCCATCAAATATAAAAATTTGCTGATTAAAAAATATGGTTTCAAAGGGTATTGGGATCACAAGATGTACGCAATACCCCCTCGAAATAAAATCAAGTGTGCGCCACTGGTTGGGACATACAATTTTTTTTATAGATGTAGAGGTCGTTCAATTATATGTTAGAATTTTTTTAAACGAAAAGCGCAAAAGTAAGAAAGGATACTTATTGCATATTAGGATTTCATCCCAAAGTGGATTTTGTAAAAATGTGCAATGTTTCCAGAATATTTTAAAGGCAAATCGTTTTGTTTTTCATTATCCTATTTCACTGCCAATTTAGTTCTGAATGTCTTTAATAGTCACCAACCAAATTATTAATAACACGTGCGACAAAAAACCGCTTTTGTCAAGACCCATCCAAAAGATAATAAAGGAGTCAAACTAGAGGCCAATCATAGTAACAATGCATACTCAGTTTTTCCTTTTCTGATCCGTTGTCCTTAAACTTTAAAGTCCTTTCAAAAGAACTGAATATGCCAGGTTACTATGAATGATTTCTAATTTTACGCCTAAATCATCTTTTATGTATATAGGTCAAAATTACTGTCGCACAGTGTAAGTAATAAATTATCAAATTAAGATTTGCGGCAAAATCTTTCTTTAGGCAGCTGTGCTGTACTGCCTGAAACTGAAGACTTTAAGTCCTTTGTGCAGCAAAATTAAAGTTTAAATAGCTTTTATTAATTATGCAAAGTCACTTTTACGCTTCAATCCTTTGAAATTGTGTCCACCTATTTGAGTTATCTGTATTTTCACTATGAAAATTGTCATTAAATTTTTATCATTAAAAATGTTGTGCTGTTCTGTGAGCAAAAATTAATAACTTTTTTCTTCAGCCCAATTGAAGTCAATGCAACTTAAATGTTATTCACGATACCCACAATTTGGTCTCAAACCATTTACAAAAACTCATATCTACTGACATTAAATGCATAAAAGCAACAACAACCTTTACCTTTTTACATTGCAAACTTTTTATGAATAAAATAAATGGCCAACTTTTTTGTTTGTTCTTTATTTGCAGAATTAAGCACTTAATCCGCACTTTAAAAAGATAATTAAAAAACATAAAATTTTGTAAAACCCAAATAGCGCATAAAACACCACTTTATAAGCATTTAGAATAGACGACAATACTTGTACATACATCTGTCTCCTTTCCTCGCAGCCAACACTTGACTTTTTTATCTAAGCTGACAACACGCTGTGAACCCTTGTTGAGTAATTTTTTTGTATCTAGTTTTTGTTTTTAAATTTGGCTGCACCACACAGCCAACTACAACTACAACTGAAACTAAAACTAAAACTCGAAAATTAAATTAACATGCTTCATGTTCCAACTATTCGCTTGTGCGTTCAACTCTCCGTGTGTCCATCTCTTTCTACCTCTCCATCTTTCCATCTGTCTATCTGTCTGTTTGTATGACTATATCTCCCTCTGACTGCCTGCGCACCAACGTACCTCAAAAATTTTGCTAGCTGTGTAAATGTGAAATTCGCTGGGTGTCCTTTGGGTGCTGCAGCGGCAGCCACACGAACAGTTTCAGTTGGCATTGAAAACACTAAAAATTGCTGCACTAAACTATAAAAACAACTAAAAGTGGTTAGTTTTATGTTGGATCATCCACTTATGGCGTCTTTATTTCTTTGCTTTGCCCACACTTTAGCCAATTCAATGTTGTAGTTGTTGTTGTTATTGTACTCTACACTTGGTACAATTTGTTAACAGGTTTTTTGTGCGCAGAAGAAGTCGTTATTGGTATTTAAAAGTAGATTGATTTGTATTAATTATGAAGAGGAGCTTTGATCTACTGTGTCTCTTTGTTCAGTTGTTAATCTAAAGTCTGCTAGGAGCAATAACTTTTGAAGTATCCGAGATATTGGCTCAAAACTTGATATGTATTTTTATGTTGGATTGCCAAACATAAAAATGTTCACTTTAAACAGTTTTTCTCTGAGGTTTTTGGCGTGGCTGGTGTTTAAAAGTAGACTAATTTTCGTTAGGGATCAACAGAAGCTTCGATCTGTCTTCATTCGTCTGTTTGACTGTCTTAAGTCTGCTACAAGTGATAACTTTTCAAGTATCGAAGATACCGGCTCAACATTTATTATGAACTTTACTGACACTTTAGCTGAAAACTGAACTTCTCATCGATCACTTTTACGTCAACCCTCAAGACTAATGAAGTCTGGAACTGATATCATTAGGGACCCAACAGGGTCTATGCGTGGCCAACTTGGCCAGCCAGCTTACCTAACTTAACCCAACTAAAAATTAGTATTCAAGTGGCTCTAAATAACCCAATTTTGTGTTGGATTGCCAAACAAAAAACTGTTCACCTGGCTCTGGGATGCCATATTGAACGATGTAATTTAAAATTTCACCAAATCAGTTTTTACATTTTCAAATGTAGATCCTTGAACGCATAAATTTCATTAGTTAGGGATTTTTCTGTACGATTTTGATACAAAACTATTGAATGAAAATGTTTTTTTTCATTGCAAAAATCATGTTTCCTGTAAAATAAGTAAACATAACCTTTTCAAATTGCATTTTTATACATTTTTGATAGAAAATTTCAAATTTAAGAATTTTTTATGTTCGTTTTTGAACTAAAAACAGTCGCTGAAAAAAGAAGGCAATGGGTTCTTTTGGGTTAAGTAAATAATTTTTACATTAATTAGAATTAGAAATGAATGTAATACATTCACTTCACCCATTATGAGCCATATTTCTAAATTTTGTTTAACCCTTATTCTCATACCCGGGTACCCGGGTGCCCACTGCGATGTATTTTCGTGAAAAAAACTGACAAATAATGAAAATTTTTTTTTTACCTTCCGGATCCTCGTTATTTAGGTGAAAAGCGAACAAATCATATATTTACAAAATTTTGTTTTCTATATTGAAAACTTAAAAATTTCATGAAATGGGTACCCGGGTACCCCGGGTGCCAAACGACGTTAGTAAGTTTGGGTATGAGAATAAGGGTTAAGTAAAAAAATCTGTTTTAGTTTGAATATTTAAAAAGAATTCAGATATTGGTCTGAGATCGGATGAACACTTTACTCAAGTTCGAGCTTAAAACTGATTGGAAAATGAGCCTAATTTTTTCACTTTTAATTAGTGTTGCCACATAAAAGTATTTGAAACAACTATAACAAATTTATTAAAACCAAAAAATGTTGTGTTTATAGACTGAAAATACAAAAATTGTTCTGTCTTTTTCAAACCACTAAGAGCTTGATTTTTTGAAAATTTTTCAAATATTGGTCCGAAATAAATTAAACATTGAACTCAAGTGCCGACTGATAGGAAAATGGGCCTGATTTTTTCACTCTTAAGTAAGGTTGCAGCATAACAGTATTTGAAAAAATTTATAAAAATTATTAAAACCAAAAATCGTGTCTTTATTGACTGAAAATGGGTCTAATGTTCTTTTTTAAGCAATTTTAAGCTTCAAGTAATTTTTTCTATTAAAAAAGTCTATTTTTTTTTTAGTTTTCGAAAAGTTTTCAGATTTTGGCCTGAAATAAGGTAAAAATTAAACTCAAACTCTAACTAAGAACTAATAGGAAAAAAGGCGTGACTTGCTCACTTTTAAACAAGTTTGCCATATAAGGCCATTTAAAGGAAATATGTATATAGTTATTTGTTTTACTATTTTATTTGTGAACAAAGTTTGATCGTTTTGAGCTTAAAATGGGTCTGGCATTCTTTTTGAACCCCTTATGAGCCGCTTTAAGTAATTCTGTTTGTTACAAAAGTCTATTTTAAGTTGACTTTTTCAATGCAATGATTCGTTCACTTTTAATTAGAGTTGCCATATAAGAATCTTTAAAAAATATATATAAACATTTTTGGAAACACACAAAAACGGAACTTTATGTGCTGAAAATGGGTCAGGCGATCTTTTGAACCTATTATGACCCGCATTATGTAATTTTTTTCTATTACAAAAATCTATTTTAGTTTGATTTTTCGAAAAGTTTTCAGATTTTGTCCTGAAAAAAGTTAGAAATCAAACTCAAGCTCCTAAGAACTGACAGGAAAAGGGCGTGACTTGCTCACTTTTAAACAGGGTTGTCATATAAGACCATTTGAAAGAAATGTATAATTATTTGTTATTATTATTTTCATTTACCAACAAATTTGATCGTTTTAAGCTGAAAATAGGTCTGGCGTTCTTTTTAACCCCTTATGAGCCGGTTTAAGCAATTTTTCCTAAAACAAAAATCGATTTTTATTTGACTGTTTGAATAGAGTTCAGATATTGATGTGAAACTTTTCTTGAAGTTCCAGAAAGAATTGCAAAAAAAATTCGTTCACTTTTAAGTAGAGTTGCCATATGAGTTGCAAGAGTTTTTGAAAAAATATAAAATAAATTTCAAAAACAAACAGAAAGAGATCTTTATGGGCTGAAAATGGGGCTGGCTATCCCTTTAACCCATTATCAGCCCCATTAAGTAATTTGTTTTTACTAAAAATGTCTATTTTAGTTTGAGTTTTTGAAACAAGTTCAGATACCAATCAAAAGTGAGGTGAATATTTTACTCCAGCTCCAGCTACGAACTGATACGAAAATGGACGTGATTCGTTCATTTTTAAATAGGGTTGTCACATTTAAAAAATTAAAAAAAATCTTTAAATTTATAAAAATCGAATCTTTATGATATTGAATCCTATGATATAGAGTTGCCACATTTAAAAAATAAAAAAAAAATTTTTAATTTATAAAAATTTATATCAATAGTAAGCGAATCTTTATGATATCAAATCCTATGATATAGGGTTGCCACATTAAAAAAATTAAACAAAAAAAATATTTTAATTTATAAATATTTATATCAATAGTAATCGAATTTTTATGAACTGAAAATGGATGTGGTTTTCTATATTTAATGTATGAGGAGCCATTTGAATAATTTGTTCAATAATTGAATTTTTTCTAGCATCTCTTGACCAATTTGTTTACTTATTAAATATTTTTTAAATAAGTTTTATTAATAACTGATTTTTAATTTATAAAATCAATAATTTGGTTATAGTGCAGCGTCTAAGTGTGTGAATTAAGACTGACGAAAACACTATTATTGGTTTTTGTTTGGGATTTTTGGCGTTTTTTTCCAGACATTTTTACTTCTGGCAGTTTTGTGTATTTGGACGAATTTCATTACATGGCCGTTATTTTAGATGTTTATAGTTGTTGTTGTTACTGTGGTATATACAGGGTGGGATATATAGAGTTGGCATAAACGGATATATATTGTAGTTGGTGTTGTTGGTGTTGTTGTATGGTGTGAGGGTAGAGAAAGTTTTGGCACTTTTGGCATGTTGTGCCTTTTGATGCGCGCACTCACACTCATACACACACACACACTCTGAAATATAAGCAAAACACATACATGCATACAAAAATATATAAAAACATTCGCTCACTCGCTCGACTGAGCGATTTGTGTGGCCTGGACCGAGTTAAGTTGCCATGTTTGGTCAGCGCGAAGTCTGCGGCCGAGCGCCACAGCACTCAACTCAACATTGCTCAGTCGTATATAGTTTGTGCGATTTTATTTGAAAATTTTATAATCTCGTAAAAGTTCTTCAAGTTTCAGCCAACACTTTTTCGATTTACACACACACACACACACACACACACACACCACTAAAAAGCGGCAATAACTCGCCGATAGTGTCAGATTATAAAAACAATAACAACAACAATAAAATAAACATCAAAACATGCTGGTGATTACAGTTAGTGTGGTTTTTATATTTGTTGTTGTTGTTGCTACTGCAGCTACTGTTGTTCGTTGGTGGCGGCCGCGGTTGATGTTTGAAATTAAAACCGGCCACAAAATGTGCCACAAAAACAAACAAATAAACACACACACACATACATAGAGGCAAATATTTACACATACATATATATACAATATGTACACATACATATTTATATCTGCGGCCATGTATAGAGCGCGCTCGAAATAAATCTGCAAATTGAAAAAAGCTGCTGCGGCCACTTCTGGCGCGCGCCGACGCCGGCCGCAAATGTTATGCGATGACCCGCGGCGATAGGCGGTCAGGCACAACAGCAACTTTTGCCGCACACATTATCCACACTAACGCGTGACCCCACTTGACCCGCACGCCCCCTGTTCGCGCCTCCAGTTGCCAGTACGCATTATTTGCTCGCAGCTTTTTTGGCTGCCGCTCAAATTTGTGTGCCGCCTCTAATAGCCAACGCTGCGGCTGCTTTTATCATTCTTGTTGTTGTTGTTGTTGTTGCGCAAACTACGCTCGTAAATAAGAGGCGATAAGCGCCGCCACCAAAGTTGCCCCAAACGCACTTTGAACGCCTTCAAAATGCGCCACAGCGATAAGTCAGTCAGTCAGTCAGTCAAGTCGCAGCGAGTCGAACATTTTGCATGATGTGCTTCAGCTTTGGCTGTTTAAAATTTCTTTTTTTAATATTTTCTTTTATAAAGTTTCGCACGAAGTTTGCACTCAACAGCTGCAGTTCATCATTGAGAGCGCGCTGCCGCTTCCTGTCTGCCTCCTTGCAGCGCTTCACAAGTTGCAAGTGTCGCTGGGTGCTTTTTGCTTTTTTGCTCATCTCAATTTTTAGTTTGTCGAATCTTTCTTGGCCAATGGTCTGATAAATGTGCAAGTGGACACATGTGCCACATATGGTGGCACAATGCACTGCACACTCGGCTGGTTAGTATGCGAGCTGCACACGCATCTCTCTACATGGCCACGACTACTTACTTGACTGTGGCCAAGACGCAACGCAACGCAGAGCAAAGCAAGGAAGCAGATACCAGCGTAGGGACACACTGGGCGAGTTCGTGAAGTGACTCAAGTTTGGTTACAACTTTTCGCAGTTTATCAGCAAATTTTGCTGCGCAAAACTTTTTGAGCATTACAGTAGAAGCAACAACAACAACAACAACAACAACAACAATAAGCAGTTAACTTAAAGCTACAGCGAAAAATTAGGTCACAACAACAACAACAAGAACAACAACGATTAAATGATTTGCATGTAAGAAGCCAATGAAGATAGACGAAAATAGTGAACAGTTATGATAGACAAAGGCCAAGTGCCCAGACTTAGGGTTGAGCAGGTGGAAGAAGAAGAAGAAGCACATGTACTGCTTCTTCTAGTGAAATTATGCCAGCAGCAAACTTAAGTAAGGCGAATACATGAGGGTCTATGTTGAATTAAAGTACAGCAAAAGGAAAATAAATGCAAAAGAAATATCTACAAAGAAGTGAGATCTTCAGTGAGAAGGAAAATTGGGGGAAAATTGCTTGAAAATTAGGAAATGAGGAGAAATTTTCTTGTTTTTTGTGAATTATTGAAAGAGACCACTGAAAGGATAATAGAACCATGCACCTTTTTATGAGACTCTTAAAATTTTGAGAAAATATTATATAAAGAAAAGTCGGTGACGCACTCAAAGGGGAATTTTTGAGGTTCAAACTCCCTAAATATCGTCTCGTAAAAAAAATTGTTGGTGCAAAATATGGTTTAAAACGGTATTGGGATCAAATGTTGCACAGAGAACTCACTCTTCAAATGAACCTTTGTGAGGAGAGCATTGTTGAAAGAATTATTAATCGTTGGAGAACACATTTGATCATATAGACCCATATACCATTAACCCCATTTATTTATTATTTTTATTTATTATTTTTATTTATTATTTTTATTATTATTTTGAATTTGAAGTATTTTCATTAAGTTTGAAATTAATGAGCGTATCATTCATACAATATAACGTTTCATTCATACAATACTTAAACTAATTTTTTTGACTTTTAGAAAGTTGCCTCAGAGCAACTTCACCTATTTGTCATCTTATAGCAAAAGCTACGATTGATTTATGGGTTTAATTTAAGTAGGCACCAACAAATTAATATTTTTAGTAGTAAGTTCAAAACAAAGTATAATAATTTTGCTGTTATTCCCAAAATAATTTCCAATAATTTGTAGCGATATCAGGGAAAGTTTGTGTTCTAATTGAAGTCTACGAATTGGGCGCGTTTGATCAAAACCCTGTTTCTTTAATAATGGTTAAATTAAATCAAAAAGTGATAATTTTGTATTTTTCCATAAGTATTAAATAATTTTTCTGTAATTAAAAAATATTCATACAAAATTTATTTAACCCATTTTAAGCTAAAATTGTTCAAAAGTAAACTAGCTCTAGAACTCTAACAAAGAGGCGTGACAACTTCAAATGTCATGTGCACACTTCTTAGGCAAATTTCATGGTTTAAATACCAAAAAGTAATATCGAGACACAGGGTAAAGTTCGGGGTCGAAAGGGTTAAGCAACAATACCTGTTCCAAAATCTCTTTTTTCGCGTTTTTTTAGTGTGTTACAAACTTCAAAGGTTCCTGTAATATTTATAAATTGTTAAAATAATGTTCAAAATAAACGCCATAATTTTTGTAAGTCAAAAAGTTGATTAGCTGTGGAACTATAAGCGATCAAATGTAATCAATTAAACCATCTAGTTAATTGACACAGAGTGTTCCCGATGATTAAAAAAAGAAATGTGCTTTCCGAAGTTAAAAAAACATGGGAGGAGTAGGAGTAAAAAGCAAAATACGAAAGTAAAAGTAAAAGTAAAAGTAAAAGAAATTGGAGGTTCGGTCAATGAATACAAATAAGAAAAAACGAACAAGAAAGATATAAGAAGAATCTGTAAATATTGGTAACTAGAACCGGGACAGAAATATAAAAAATCAATAGCAGAATAATAGAAGAAGAAGTGTTTTATCTACATTCGGATTTGTAAATGAGGTCGATGAATAAAAGAAGAATGGAGAAAATGGCATAAGCAAAAGAATGAAAGAAATGGTGTATTACTTACATTTAAATTTGTAAGTAGGGTCGAAAATTATAAAGAAAAGACAGAAGTAGAAGAATTTATGAGTCTGTGGCTCATCTAAATAAAAATTTTTAAAAGGGGCCGAAGAATAAAAGAAGAATATAGAAAATTTCAGAATTAAAAGAATGAAAAAAGACGTGTCTTACCTACATTTAGATTCGAAAGTGGGATCGAAGATTATATGGAAAAGGCAGAAGTAGAAGAATTCATGAAGCTGTGGCTTATCTAAATTACAATTTTTAATTAGGGCCGAAGAATAGAAGAATATAGAACATTTCAGGACTAGAAGAATGGAACATAATGTGTCCTCCTACATTTACAAAATGTCGAAAACTTTATTTTCGTGCAAAATCGAAAAATACAAAAATATTATTTCGGTTATTTGATAAATTGTGCACAGAAAAAACCTGGTACGTGGAGATGCAAAATTGTATAAGAAAAAATAATCCAAGAAAGTACAAAGAAAGTAAGTAGTATTTGTGATCTGAATAGTGAATAAGAAATATAAAAATTACTTAAAAAAATACCCATTGAAAATGCCAAAAAGTCAGAGAAAGAGATTTCTTCAGTGCACACACACACACACACACACACACACAGACACCGCAATACGGAAGTGCCAACGGAAGAAATTCATATATCACGCATGTTGCATCAATGAGTGGCACATTTTGTTATAGTTGTTGTTGTTGTTTTTGGTAGAATAGTAGCAAAATATGTACAGAGCAGCAGAAAAGTTGTGCAATCCACATTTGCCAGCCAATGCAACTATTGAATAGTTTTTTTTTTTTTGAATGCTTTTGTTGGTTCATATTTTTTGCACTGGTGCCTGCATTCACGCACATTGCGAACAGTCGCTATTGACTGTCGGTTGCACTGACTGTCCGCTGTGACTGCCTTTGGGAATTTTACTGGCGGCATTCACAATATGCTGCAATGGTCTTGGCTCAAATGTAGCATCTCGAGTGTTGTAAAGTGAGTTAGTGAAGTAATTTTTTAACCAAAGGCATTCGATTTAAATGGTAAAAAAATGTAAAAAATGTTTAAGAAATAAAAAAAAATATTTAGTAATATATTTGTAATATTTCAAATATTTAATAATTTTTTTCTAAGCCCAACAGGATCAAAGATAAAAATAAGATAAAGAAAAGCAAGTTATGCTTAAAAGAATAGCAACAAAAATAGTAAAAATAGCTGATGTTTATTTAGTTTTGACATGATCCATGCAACTCTGACATCAGAACGATTCTACACACAAAATATATTCAATCAATTTCAATTTGATTATTTTTTAAGTTCAGTTGACACTAGTGATGCATAGATCTCACCAGTGATTTTTGTTGTTTGAAGTTTTGAAGAGAAGTTTTTGTTTTTATTTTGAAATTAGGTTGTTAATTTTTTGGTTTCTACATTCTCACACCAGTCACCAGTGAGTTTTATTTTGGTTATGTAAAATTTAGCACAGCTATCAACAATGCATGAATTTTGTTGTTGTTTAGGTTGCATTCAGCACAGCTATCAACAACAATTAATGATTTTTGTTATTGTTTAGGTTGAATTCAGCACAGCTATCAACAGAGAATGAATTTTGTTGTTGTTTAGGTTGAATTCAGTGAATTCATAGATCTCACCAATGAAGTTTGTTGTCGTTTAGGTTGAATTCAGCACAGATCTCAACAATTAATTTTGTTGTTGCTTAATTTGAATTCAGCACAGCTATCAACAATTAATGCATTTTGTTCTTGTTTAGGTTGAATTCAGCAAAGATCTCACCAATGAATCTTGTTGTTGTTTAGGTTGAATTCAGCACAGATCTCAACAATTAATTTGGTTGTTGCTTCGGTTGAATTCAGCACAGATCTCAACAAAGAATTTTGTTGTTGTTTAGGTTGAATTCAGCAAAGATCTCACCGATGAATCTTGTTGTTGAATTCAGCACAGATCTCAACAACTAATGTTGTTGTTGCTTAGGTTGAATTCAGCACAGATTTCAACAAAGAATTCTGTTGTTGTTTAGGTAGAATTCAGCAAAGATCTCAACAAAGAATTTTGTTGTTGCTTAGGTTGCATTCAGCAAAGATCTCACCGATGAATCTTGTTGTTGTTTAGATTGAATTCAGCACAGATCTCAACAACTAATGTTGTTGTTGCATTCAGCAAAGATCTCACCGATGAATCTTGTTGTTGTTTAGATTGAATTCAGCACAGCTATCAACAATTAATGAATTTTGTTCTTGTTTAGGTTGAATTCAGCAAAGATCTCACCAATGAATCTTGTTGTTGTTTAGGTTGAATTCAGCACAGATCTCACCAATGCATTTTTTTTGTTGCTTAGGTTGAATTCAGCACAGATCTCAACAATTAATTTTGTTGTTGCTTAATTTGAATTCAGCATAGATCTCCCCAATGAATATTGTTGTTGCTTATGTTAAATTCAGTACAGATTTCACTAATGAATTTTGTTATTACTTCTGTTGAATTCAGCACAGATCTCAACAATTAATTTTGTTGTTGCTTGGGTTGAATTCAGCACAGATCTCAACAATTAATTTTGTTGTTGCTTATGTTGAATTCAGCACAGATCTCACCAATGAATTTTGCTGGTGTATAGGTTGAATTCAGCAAAGATCTCACCAATGAATTTTGTTGTTGTTTAGGTTGAATTCAGCACAGATCTCACCAATGAATTTTGTTATTGTTTAGGTTGAATTCAGCACAGATCTCAACAATTAATTTTGTTGTTGCTTAGGTTGAATTCAGCACAGATCTCACCAATTCATTTTGTTGTTGCTTAGGTTGAATTCAGCACAGCTATCAAGAGAGAATGCACTTTGTTGTTGTTTAGGTTGAATTCAGCAAAGATCTCACCAATGAATCTTGTTGTTGTTTAAGTTGAAGTTCTGTTAGGTTCAACACAGATCTCAACAATTAATTTTGTTGTTGCTTATGTTGAATTCAGCACAGATCTCACCAATGAATTTTGCTGGTGTATAGGTTGAATTCAGCAAAGATCTCACCAATGAATTTTGTTCTTGTTTAGGTTGAATTCAGCAAAGATCTCACCAATGAATCTTGTTGTTGTTTAGGTTGAATTCAGCACAGATCTCAACAATTAATTTGGTTGTTGCTTCGGTTGAATTCAGCACAGATCTCAACAAAGAATTTTGTTGTTGTTTAGGTTGAATTCAGCAAAGATCTCACCGATGAATCTTGTTGTTGTTTAGATTGAATTCAGCACAGATCTCAACAATTAATGTTGTTGTTGCTTAGTTTGAATTCAGCACAGATCTCAACAATTAATTTTGTTGTTGTTTAGGTTGAATTCTGCACAGATCTCACTAATGAATTTTGTTGTTGCTTAGATTGAATTCAGCACAGATCTCACCAATGCATTTTGTTGTTGTTTAGGTTGAATTCTGCACAGATCTCACTAATGAATTTTGTTGTTGCTTAGGTTGAATTTTGTAGTTATTTAGATTCAATTTAGCACACTTCTAAAAAATCAATTAAATTGTTTAGGTTGAATTCAGCTCAGCTCTTAGCAATAAATATAAATAGATTCTGTTGTTGTTTACAGTTTATTATTGAGTATCGATTACTTTTTCGCAGATTGTGAATACCGCCACTGTCTGTGCGTTCGCCAACGCAACTATCCTCTCACTCGTTTGACTGCGTTTTGTGATTGTGTCAGCAGTTTTTTATTTATTTATTTATTTTTTTTTCAAGATCAGCTGAAAATGTGAAAACTATTGACAGCACAGTTGCGTGCTTTGCTTCTCCCACAACTTCATATTTTCTCAAATTTTTTCTTAAACTTATTGCTTTATAAAATTTTTGTCTCTGTGTGTGTGTGCGAGTGTGTAGCATAGTTGACATACGGAAATTATTATGCAGCACCAAGCAAAATATCCAAAACACATATATACACAGTAAAGAAGAAATATATACAACAACAACAACAATAAAAATCGCAACGTAAACTACTCCAACACTTGTTTTGCTTTTATCGACAAATAAATGTTGCCAGTGCTTCAAATGCCGCTACAGCCAGCTGCACTTCTTCCAAGTTCCCTGCTGCGTATATTTTCGTTTTCTTCTTCTTCTTCTTCCTCGTTGTCATCTTCATCTTGTCTTCGTCTTTTGCACTTGTCACACTTTTTGTTTGACAAGCAGCGTGTAATGAAAAAGTTTCATATCAAACTTGCAACTTGAAATTGTTCGTGCTGGTGTCCTTGCTGGCCTTCCTGCTTACCTTCGCCCACTTTACACACACAAACACACGCACACACAGTTTTTCTGAACGTTTTCCACTTTTTCTTTAATGTTTTCTTGCCGATAATTCCTCACTTGCTGGACTGTCATTTGTGTCCTGCTGCTGCTGCTCGACTGCCACTGCCACTTCCTGTTGTCTGTCCCGTGTCTCTTAGAGGCCGTCTGTCTATCTCTCTCTCTGTGTCTGTCTGTCTGGTCACCAGTGTCCTTGCTGGCATTGTGCTTTTTGCTGCTGGCCGCCTTTTTGTTGCTGTGCGCTGAAGCATTTCGATAGCGCCGCACAAAGCGCGTGTTGACACTGAAAACACATTTGACGTGAAATGCCTGCGCAGTGATTTTGCTGTCGGCGTGTCCTGTCACTCTTAAGCAGCCCAGTCCATCATTCGGTGTACGTCGCTACGCCGCAAATGTTACCTTTTTTATATTTATTTGCCGTGGTTTAATTAAAATTGAAATTTTCCCGTTCCCGTTGCTTTGCATTCTTGCGCTTCATTTCACTGCAGTCCTACGAGTAGTTTTGTGTCCTTTCGTTTGTTTGCATTTCGTTTTGCGAGTGGCAAAGTTTTGTGGTTTCTTCTTTTTCAATTACAAAAATATATATTACCAACAACAACAAAAAAAGAGTAAGAAAAAGAAACTGTCAAGGCTCGATTTGTTGCCGTAGTCTGGGAAAATGAAAAAGCCAGCAACGACAATGCAGTCATCCGGCTGAGGTAAAACTTATACACGACAACAATGTTTATTCTCGTTCGAGTGGGATATTAGTGGCAAATCGCAAATATTCGCCATCGAGTTGGCATTCTTATTAATGTCCCTGCCGAGGTTGTTATTGCTCGTTGTAAAACAATGCCAACCATTTGGGCACAACTGGGCGAAAGATTGTCCTATAGCCTGAGGCGTAGGGCGTCGAAGTTTCAAAGACACTTAAATTAAATTGCTGGAAATTTAAGATTAATCTTGTTATGCAATGGATGCTTTGTGATTGAGTTATGCTGAAAGAACTTTGAGTTATATGGAAGCAATTTAGCTTTTAAATGTTAGCCAGAAAGACTCAAAATGTTTGTGTACTTTGCTGTTGAACAGTTCAATTCACACAACTTTCTCCATTGCAAAATACACTTTCTACTATTAGGAGTTGTCCTGCCGAGTCCTGTTACTTTAATATGTCCTCGTGTTTCGTTACTGCCCAAGACTTGGCTCTCCAACTGCTTCAACTGCTCTCCACTTTTTGTTCTACATTGCATTGATGCTTCTGGGGGCAAGTGATGTGAACACTTTTGGGAATGCCTGCAAAACATTTCCGTTGTTCAAAGTCGTTTTTAGTTCAAATCGAAAGGATGATTGGAAGATTTTAGGGCTCGAAAGCTAATGTCGTTCACAGACTAAATATATGAATGAATGAATGAATAAATGAGTGAATGAATGAATGAAAAATTTAATGGATGAATGAATGAATGGATTTGTGAATGAATGTGTGAGTGATTGAATAAATCAATCAATCAATCAATCAATGAATCATTCAATCAATCAATGCATAAAAAAATGAGTGTATGAATGAATGAAGGAATGAATGAATTAATGAATTAGTGAATGAATGAATGAATCAATGAATGAATGTATGAATGAATGATGGAATGAAGGATTGAATGAATGAATGAATTAATGAAAGAATGAATGATTGAATGAATGAATAAATGAATGAATGAATGAGTGAATTAATGAATGAATAAATCAATCAATCAATCAATCAATCAATGAATCATTCAATCAATCAATCAATCAATGCATAAATAAATGAGTGAATGAATGAATGAAGGAATGAATGAATGAATGAATGAATGAGTGAATGAATGAGTGAATGTATGAATAAATGAATTAATGAATGAATGAATGAGTGAATGAATGAATGAATGAATTAATGAATTAATGAATAAATCAATCAATCAATCAATCAATGCATGAATGCATGAATGAATTAATGAACGAATAAATGAATGAATGAAGGAATGAATGAATGAATTAATTAATGAAAGAATGAATGATTGAATGAATGAAAAAATGAATGAATGAATGAATGAATGAATGAATGAATGAATGAATCAATCAATCAATAGATCAATCAATCAATCAATCAATCAATCATTCAATCAATCAATTTATAAATAAATGAGTGAATGAATGAATGAATGAGTGAATGAATGAATGAGTGAATGAATGAATGAATGAATGAATGAATGAATGAATGAATCAATCAATCAATAGATCAATCAATCAATCAATCAATCAATCATTCAATCAATCAATTTATAAATAAATGAGTGAATGAATGAATGAATGAGTGAATGAATGAATGAGTGAATGAATGAATGTATGAATGAATGAATGAATGACGGAATGAATGAATGAATGAATGAAGGAATGAATGAATTAATGATTTAATGAAAGAATAAATGATTGAATGAATTAATGAAGGAATGAATGAATGAAAGAATGAATGATTGAATGAATGAATGAATGAATTAATCAATGAATCAATCAATCAATCAATCAATCAATGAATGAATGTTAAAGCAAAATTTACTTTTACCGCCATTTGCAAAAGTTATAGCATCTGCCGGTAAGGTAATGACTTTTGCGCCACCCAGTACCATTGTCTGGTAAATTTCACTGGCCAACAGTGTTTGTATTTCGAAAGTTTTGAATACTCAAAAAACGTATAATGAAGAAGGATCAAACGACCCATAAAATTATAACTTTAAAATAATTAAAAATAACTAAATATCTCCTTTCACTTGAGTTTTGAACCTCAAACTCTCCGATTAGCAGTCCTTAGTAGAAGCTTGGAGTTTCTTCTTCTTCATTTTGAAGCTAAAACCCTAAACTTATCGCTTTTGAGGCATTTTTGGAGGGCAACACCATTCACTGGAACATATTTAATAAAATTCAATGGTCCCCAAAATTACTCAATATACCAAATTACAAACTATGAGTAGGACACTGCGAACCACTCCCATCAACGCTCTGAATATTGTGCCCCTCTTGATTCCATTAGACACTTAGGAGCAGCAATTGACGTCCAATGTTGTCTTTCAGTATGTGAAGACAGATGATACATAATGGGACCTCAACAATATTAAACTCTTTAACCGGCATCTAACAGAATGTAGACCACAGGACATCCCAGCTTTTCTTTGATAAGGCGCACGAAGGATCTGTACAATCACCCAGTCTCTCTCTCGGATAGGATAGATCTAAGTTACGGGGCTGTGAGCTGTGTGGTCCAAGAGTAGACTATGATATCTGTTTAGAGGAACTCAATATTCAGTATTCAATTCAAGAAGAGAATCGATGTTTCTGTCGCTAGCAAATAGCTGGAAATCACATATCTAAAAATAATGAAATTATTTTTTCATCACAACTTATAGGGTCCAGATCATTCTAGGAAATGTTCAAATTGATTAGAACATCACTAAATTATTTTTTTAAAGCCTGAGAATCAATATCCCTGATACTAGCAAATAGCTAGATACCACATAGCCAGAAATAATGAAATTATTATTTTTTATTGCTATTCAATTGCAATATTTAATTCCATACACATTGATCAGATCGATGAGAATATTGCCCAATGAATTTTTTCCCAATCAACTTCTTTCCTAGTTTTGCATTAAAATGAGCAACAAAATAAGTGCACAACCAGCTAATTTATGCTTATTCGAACTTTGTTCATGCTACAAATGTGCCAAAATTGCGCCAATGAATGAAATTACAAAAACAAAACAAAAATCATGATTTGCCCAATTCACAGCACACAAACTCTTTCACTCAGACATACACACGTGCACTCACTTACTCACAAATTTGTACAAGGCAGAACGATGCGAGTGGCAGGATATGCACACAGGATATACAGGACATGCAACATCAATTAGGGGGTTCAATATGTTTGCGAAATGGTTAATTAAAACAATTGCCACCCATTCACTGACGTTGCCATACACACACACACACACACGAACACGAACACACACACACACTTATGTAGAAAATCACTAGAAGCGTTTCGAGCACTCAACGCTTGCACAACACAAACAAAAAGCCAGAGAAAAAAAGTATCAAAAATGTGGAGAAATTATGCAAGAAGCGAGCACAGGGGGAAAATTTGCTGCTAACAGTCATACTTAGACCATATATTGGTAATATATATATACATAGCAACAACAACAACAACAATTTATGAGCATAAAAATAGAATGAAACGTAATAGTTGAAGCGAGAAGGGGGTAGAGCGGGAGGCAAAGATGCTAATGCCCAAAATTATTAAACGTGCACCGATAGAAACAACAACAACAACAACAACTAACACTATGATATGGAAAAGTAAAATAACAACAAAAACAACAACAAGAGCAAAATTACTATGTGTGTGTGTGGCAAGTGATGACACATGAACATATGCGCCAGGGGCAAAAACAACAACAACAACAACAGACGTTTAGTTGCTTCTACAAAAGCAAAGAGAGGGTGTCGAAGAATAGAGGGAGCGATATGGTAAATGGCAAAAGGATATTCAAGTACAGAGTGTTGGTTTGTGTGTGGCGGCCCTCATTCACACACACACACACACACACACTTACGCAACTTTAATAAACTTCTCTGTGCTGCCAGTGTTGCCAGTGTTGCTGTGTTGGCACTTGTTTGATGCTGATGCTAGTGGTTGTTGTTGTTATTATTTTTGCCACTGCTAGTGTTGTGATTGTTGTTGTA
>OZ057400.1:107396773-107441773 GCA_964056695.1 Melieria picta | reverse complement strand
GATTTCATAATTTTAAAATTTTATAATTTCATAATTTCATAATTTCATAATTTCATAATTTCATAATTTCATAATTTCATAATTTCATAATTTCATAATTTCATTATTTCATTATTTCATTATTTCATAATTTCATAATTTCATAATTTCATAATTTCATAATTTTATAATTTTATAATTTCATAATTTCATAATTTCATAATTTAATTATTTCATTATTTCACAATTTCATAATTTCATAATTTTCATAATTTTCATAAATTTCATATATTTTTCGCTCATATTTTTTACTAGGAAATTCCTTATTTTTCGACATTCCTCCTGTTTCTTCTTCCAATTCACATCGCTTGGGAGCATAGGCCCTCAACAAGGCCTTTTTCATCTGACTTGATTTGAAGCTGTTTTTTGCTTTTTGTTGTTGGTTGCGTTATTAAAGGTGACTTGGCCTAGTTCCAGTGGCGGATTCAGGAGTGGTTTGGGGGTTGAAACCCCCTCCCCGAGATGTTAGAATCGACTTTACAACAATATACAAATTAAAGGGAATTTTTTGCATTTGATGAATATTAAAGAATTACTTTTTGAAACCCCTCTCAAAATAATTTTCTGTATCCGCCCCTGACTAGTTCGCTTAAAATCGATCTCCTTCAGGTGTTTTGCAGTTGTTTGTGATTTTTGCTCTTCTCTGTGTGCCCATAATAATAACAAAACATTACAAAACATATTTTTTTATGGCCTCAAAGAAGTCATTGCTTTCTTAATAGCCACAGAAAAGGGCCTTGAAAAGGTTAAGACTGACGAAAGTTTATATTTCGGTTGCTTTCTCACTCATTTCTCTACACGTTCAACAGCAACTCTTGCACACTTCCTTCCTTTATATACCCGTATATGTATATATTTGTAACTGTGTGTTTGTGTGTGTGTGCATACCTGTAAAAATCCATTCATTCATTCATTCATTCAGCCATCCATACGCCCAATTCATCTCACATCTTGCAATCTGTCTGCTCGATGCCTTTCAGTCTTTCAGCCATTCAGACTTCCTGTGCACTGTGGACCTTTCTCTGTACTTGTTGTTGTTGTTGTTACTGTTGTTGTTTACACCCCAAGAGTTAACCTAAACTCACATTCTAACTGCTGCTTACTGGTGGCCGCACTTCCTGTCCTCCACTTATGCCCTTCCAGCAACCCATTTTCGCTTTTGTTAAGGTTGCGCTCCATTCGCCGAAACTTCAAGCTGCCGCCCGTTATGCGCTTTATGAGCTGTGCGTATACCATTCTTTACTATGTATGTATATGTGTATGTGTGTGTTTTTCTGTTGCTATATTTTTGCCCACAAGTGAACTTCAGCGTGTGCGCTTTGCTCGCTCGATCCCTTTTCGTCGACGTTGGCAACGCATAAAGGTTTAGCTGGTTTCGGTTTCGCGCGTTCAATGCTGTTTTAGTTGTTATTGTATTTGTATGTATGTATAGATATATATGTGTGTGTATGTATGTGTGTAACATCAAATGGAATATTTATAGCGCTGCCAGTGATTGGGAAACTTTTCAAATATGTTGCCACTTTTCACTAAAACTCCACTGTGCCACCTCCTTCTCTTTCTTCCCCCTTTTAACCATCCACCCACATTTACTCAGCAAATGCTGGTGTAGAATTTTCTGCAGTTTTTCGTTCGTCGTTTGGCTGGTAAAAAGTGCAAAAAATTCGTCGTACGAACGCACGCACATTCGGCGGCGAAAAACCCTCGTCAGCTTTGTCAGATTTTTCGCCAGTGAAGCGGATATTGTTTAGCGGTGACGGGGCGACGAGCGAGCGAGTACAGTGAGCAAGTGGCGGGTGGTGGGTTGTGGGTGATTCTATATGCTAGAAGCAGTGGCTGGCGTTGCTGCTATTGAAACGACAAAACTATTTGATTGGAAAATTCAGTGAAGTGAAAGTCAGGCAGCGTGTCAGGCAGCTGCGAGCAGTCATTCTTTGCATTGGCGCCCTCTTTGCCATCGTCGCCCCCCACATAAAAAGCACTCACAACTAGTCGTTTTTCGTGGCATTCTTGTTGTTGTAGTTGTAGAAGAATTTGGCAATTTGACACATAGCGCGCGCCACATCACTCAAGCCACCACAAGCCGCCGCCGCCGCTGGCTGGTTGGGCCACTACTTGCTTGCTTGGCTTTGGATTCTAAACACTGCGTCGTTCACTTTGCTTTTTATGAACCCATATATATAGAAACACATACATACATATTTCTATATATTTACGTTTTTTATTGTTGGCCTTAACTCATTCATTGCTTGCTGACTGACGATTGTTTGAGGTGTTCGCTGGCAGCGAAAAATTGTTGGGGCATAAAGTTGAAGGTAGAAAGGTGCCTCAGAAAAGCTCAGTCGTTCAGCCAAGTGGCAAATATTATTGAATTGTGTGCACGTTATAAACGTTAGTTGTTAAAGGAAGCAATAGTTGGTTTTTTATTGGCACAACCACATGTTTTGCAAAGGTTTTTTTTTTGTTTTGCTAAGCGGTGCGCTTTGTTTGGCCTCGTCACGCTTTGGCGATTTAAGTGATTTTTTTTATTTTATTATGCTTTGCTACGCAGAGAGAATCTTTGTTATTTAATCATTTACTTTAATGCCACACAGTTGCTACATCTTAGAGAAAAATTTAAACATTACAACAAAAACCATTTCCCTAAGACTGAGTCAACTTCATGCCCACACATTTTCTTCTCTCACTTTAAGCCCTTCGAAATTTTGCTTTCTCCTACTTCAAATACAAATTTTTTAATCAATCCCCAAGGCAATCCTTCTATTTTTAGCACTTTGAAAAGTTGTCTGACTTGTTGCTATTCATCTGCGTATTTATATGTTTTCTTTGAACTTCGTTCCTTCCAATCGTTTGCCATTCAAGTGAAAGTAAAATAAATTAGTGCAAAGTCAGAGGACTTTACTGTTCCTACACGCTGTCAGCGCATGGCCCCTTCCCCCATGGCAGTCACACTGACGCCGCTGCCAACTTCTTCATTACCCACAACGCAGCTTCCTGTGTTGCGTCTTCATTTCGTGGCCACATTAGCTGCGCACGCACAAATGCACTGTGCGCGCTAAATGTCGTAAGTACAGCCGAAGGACATAAATACGAAATTTCCATTCTCATAATGTGGTCGCCTATTTGTTGTTGTTGTTGCTGGGGTCGAAAAATGGCACAATTTTCATTGCTACGCTGATGCGGGCTAATGGCGAATTGGGTTGTTTGCGCGGCCGCCAGCTTTTCGACAGTTGAGCATGTTTGACCTTTTTTTCGTAGACATTTCCTTCTAGTCATTTGTTAATGGTCGCATAATATTTAAGATGCAACGGCAAAAGGATTAAGAAATATCTGAAAAGTATTTAAAAGAAAACATTGAAATTGAAAATTTAGTCTTATAAGAAAAAATATTTTAATTAAAATTTAAAGTATTAAAATTCAATTCGATTCAACACTGTAGAAAATAATTGCACCATGTGGCGCATTGTTGTTGGTTGTCAAATTAATAAAAAGCTGGCTGCTTCTCACCTGTCAAGTGGACTGTGGCCAATAGAACAATTCGAAACTGTGTTGCCAGATATCTGAAATTACTTTCTCCTAAATCTTAAAAATAAGCTGAAATTTGCTCCCAAATATTTAAAAATTTTTCTAAATTGTTTTAAATAATTTTTGTCCCTAAAAACTGAGGAATTAAACTTCTCATAAAAAAATAAATATAAATTAACCCTTTCGGGACTACTGGGATAATACGTCCCAGCAAGTTTTTAATGCCACTCAAAACAATTATTCAAATCTTACGACCCACTCAAATTATTTTTTCGATTTCGGTTTTCCCGCATAAAAGGGTGATTTCAGAATTTGTGAGCATCCAATATAATTGTCTAACCCCAACATTCATAGCATGAGAATATTTCTACTGACAGTATTTTGGATTTCAGAATTAAACTCCGTCCCGAAAGGGTTAAATTTTTTTATTGCAGCTTTTTTATTCATTCAGCTTCAACTTAACAACAAATATAAAAAGTGAGATCGGCATGGAATTCGCTTTTGCAAACTTCCTTCATTCGTTGCATAAATTATACACTTTGAAGCATAAGACTAAATAAAATTAAATTAGACATTTTAGCTTTGAATATTTAAGGCTTCAGTGCCACTAATGATGACAAATGTATCACCACCAAAATCTCCTAAACTTTCTTCTAAACAATTCTTCCTCCTAAAAATTCTCCTGGCACGCCAAGAATCTTCTAAATCTAGGAGGAAGTCTCCTGATCTGGCAACACTGATTCGGAGATTCCTGGTCCAACTTAAAAAATAATAAAACCTAATAACTTCTGGCCGATATTGTCACCTCATCAGTAGCCGAAAGTTACAGTTCTGACTGGTTACTAGACCATTTTTTTATGAAACTGTTTTGAGATGGACTGATGGCAACACAGATTTCATTACGTGTTTAATTAGGCCAATCTTAAACATTTGATATTCTAGAAAGATTCTTTCACTAAACGGGGACTAGATCAGAACCATGAATGGTGCTCGAACGGGTCACTCTTTAATTGGTATCGACACAAGAGCAAGCCCCACAAGGTTGGGGCTGCTTTCATACGAGTTGTTTCGCAGCTGCATGGATGAGAAAGAGAAAAAATACACTACATCTTCTATGCATTTGTCTTACTTTATCCTAAAGAAGGATTTATTACCTAGGCAACTTCTTATTCGGAGAATGTAGGGAGATCGATAAGACTATTTGCTGTCTACTAAACTTCGTAAGAAGCTTAGACTGGTTCAACGAGTGAGCGGTTTTATACTCGACTCCATGTGAAGTGGACACAATGGGTCTTCATGGCCTAAGTTGGCTCAGCCTTGGGGCAGTCACTCTTACCTACCTACCTAAACCATTCAAGGACATCTTCTGCGTTTGGTTTTCTCTTTCATTGAGCGCTGATTTAATTACCACAATCGATGATCGTTGAGGTCTTTCAAATTAATATCAAACTGGCTTGTTCGCGCCTTTTACGTATACAGTGAAGCATATTGAGAGATATCTGGTTCAGTCAGTGGCGCAAACTTTTGTTCTCAATACCATTTGAAACCATAATTGCTACCTAAAATGTTTGTAACAAACAGATATTTGGGAGTAAAGGTTTGACCGTCCAAAACCCCCTTTGCGTGCATTACTAGGTCCATTCCACATTATAGTAGAACCCAACAACCTATGAGTTTGGGGGAAATACTATTGTCTCAACAGTAGTCAACAGTAACAGTCCCAAAGGCTGACTAGACCATTGAAGGACATGCTTAGAGTTTGGTTGTCTCTTTCAATGAGCACTGACTTAGAAGTCATTGAATGATTTTTATTGATGACTTAAAAAATAAAAGTCACTAACTGGTTTTTATTAATGACTTTTATAAATAAAAGTCACTAACTGATTTTTATTGATGACTTAAATAAATAAAAGTCTGAATGATTTTTATTGATGACTTAAAAAATAAAAGTCACTAACTGGTTTTTATTAATGACTTTTATAAATAAAGTCACTAACTGATTTTTATTGATGACTTAAATAAATAAAAGTCTGAATGATTTTTATTGATGACATACAAAATAAAAGTAACTAACTGATTTTTATTGATGACGTTTATAAATAAAAGTCACTAACTGATTTTTATTGATGACTTTAATAAAATAAAAGTAACTGAATGATTTTTATTGATGACTTAAAAAATAAAAGTCACTAACTGATTTTTATGGATGACTTAAATAAATAAAAGTCTGAATGATTTTTATTGACGACATAAAAAATAAAAGTCACTAACTGATTTTTATTGATGACTTAAAAAATAAAAGTCACTAACTGATTTTTATTGATGACTTTTATAAATAAAAGTCACTAACTGATTTTTATTGATGACTTAAAAAATAAAAGTCACTAACTGATTTTTACTGATGACTTTTATAAATAAAAGTCACCGACTGATTTTTATTGATAACTTTTAAAAATAAAAGTCACTTACCAATTTTTTTTTACTTTTTTAAATAAAAGTCACCCATAATTGTTATCATAGGACAACTAAAAGAAAAATCGAAAAAACTGTTATTTCTGGACTAATATGAAAAAAATTCAAAAATAATTGTTATTAAAAGATTTTTAAAACACATATAAATAAAAAATAATTCTTATTTTTTAATTTTTCCATAAAACTCACAAAAAACAAAATTTATTGCCAAATTTAATTTTCCGTGCGAAAAGAAATGTATTGGTATATTTCATTTATTTTTATGACCTTTTCTTCATAGTAATTTTGTCAAATATAGTTTTCATAAATAACTGTTATTTCCGGTCCCTGCTTTAAACTATTTCAAGGACCACAAAAAAATGTGTGTGTGTGTGTGTCCCTGGAACCCCTATAGACTCAGCCGTGCACAAAGTGGCAACAAGGTAGTGAAAGGGTTAACGACATTGCCCGTTTCATTAGATAATCACAAAACCTTCCTTCCAGGACTGTGAACCTGACTAGAGTAGAAGGTTTTTACCCAGATTAGAGAATTTTGGGGACTGTGTAGCTAAGTAAGGACTGTCGACAAAAAAATTGATCCCATGAAAATTTACATTAGTTAGCATACAGAGAAAACTAAATTAATTTATTTTGTGCCTAGAAAAAGTTTGAACCTTTAATTTTACTTCTTCCATCAATTTCTGTACAGTTGATGCTTGAATTTCTTCGGATTATTGCTTACACTTTTTTGAATGGTTCATTATTGGTAATGTGTTTTGATTCTTTAGTAAGATTTTGCTTTACTATGGTCTAATATTGCTCAATGAGGCGCATGCTTCAAAAATGTCTACTTTCATCATTCAAACCACTCCATGGCCGTTCTTGCAGAATGCAATGTGGCAGGAGGAGGCCAAAAGAAGGCTGAAACATTGTGGTTTCTTAAAAATGGCAGCAGTCGCTTTGTGAAACACTCCTCACTCTTATATTGTACCTACTTGTAGATTTATAGACCCAGTGGTAAGAAAAATATCACTTTTACCCAACAAGTCCCCCACATGCAATACTGGGATATTTGAGAACGAGTTGCGCTCCGAGCACGGCATACTTTTAGGGGCACGATAATTTCGTCAACAACTTTTGGCGATACTGGGATGTTCGAGAACAACGCGATGCGATGCTGGAATGTTCGAGAACGATATGCGCTTCAAGCAAACAAGTATAAAATGCAGCCGGGTACAACGCAGAGGAGGTAGTTTTTGGTTTTGATAAGCAAATGTACAACACGTTGTATAAAGTGACTCTTGACACAGTAGAGACAAAAATTGTAAATAAAGTGACTGCTAGTTTTGAACTGAGTTGAAGGATTTTAGTGTATTTTATTATTGAGCACAATCCAGAGAAACAAACACGCCTGCGTTGAAGCAGCAGAACTAATTTTCGTGAAAATAATAACAATCCCCACAATTGTATTTTGCCCTTTAAATTAAAAATTTTCTGAAGAATTTGGTTTGTTTTTCACAGCTTCATATGTCACTGCTACTTAAAATTGCTGCCCAGGCAGTTGTTGGAAGTTGTTGGAATAGAGTCATGTAGGTTCCTTTTGAATTGGGATTTTACTAAAGTGCCAAGTTTTTGTTTGTTTCTCCATAAAAAAAAATTCTCCCTTAACTTTATAACTCCGTTTTCTCGTTGCAACACCAACAACAACATGAATTGTTACCCTCATTTGGATCCACGACGGATTTTCCTGAAAAGTGTGCAAAACTTTTTTGTTGTTCAGGTTCAATCGCAGCCAAGTTCGCTCAAATGTTAAAATCAATTTAAAAATGAAAACAAATTGCTTTGATCATATTCATGCTTTTAAAAAAGTGACAGCTTGCTAGGGCTGTGAATATTTTAAAATTCTTAAAAATCAATTATGAGGCACTGGTTTTTTCGTAAAAGTTCTTACATGGTCTTCTTTCTGCACTGTGGTTTTTTCTTGTTATTTAATTTGAAATAATTATATGTACTGTGAGTTCAAGTTCAATATCGAAACTTTTAAATTAAAGGCCTGTTTTTAAACAACTCCAAATAGAAGCCATCTTTTAGGCGCACGGTTCATAACGGGCTTCAAAATTTAATTAACAGCATGTTTGCAGCTAACTTAAAATTGCAGCCGTCTTCTAGGCGCACAGTAAATATTAAACCTTTAAGTATTTTTAAAAGTTGCGGCAACATTTTAAAAAAACCCCACATTTATGCTCAACAAGCGCAACCGCTCAGCGTTTTTTAACTCCGTTAGTTCGTTACAAACACTTTTAGTCACTCACCGCTGCGCCACTGTTGTTCCCATCTGAATCTCTTCAGTGCCAGCAACAACACCACTCGCCAACATGTACCGGAAGACATTTCGCATATTTAGTGCTGGCAGCGCCAACTCGCTGCAGTCGTCTGCCAACACTGTCCCTGTTCCTGTATCTGTATCTGTGTCTGTGTTTGTGTCTGTGTCTATCTCTCTGTCTGTCTGTTAATTCCCATCCGCTTGGCTGCTGTCATTGGAAATGAAAGTTTTCTATGCAAGCAACAAAAAATGTTGAGTGTTGCCACATAGAAAAGCGACCATTGGTGATAGCACTCAACTAGTTCATGTACCAGTTGCAATAAAAAAAATAAAAAACCAAAAAGATGCCAAAAACAAACCAGAAGTAGAAATATTCAAAAATATCATCAAATAGCAAACAAATAGAAAAAAAGCAAAGTTTAGAGTTGCAGCGCCGAACAAGTCAAGAAGACAAGAAAAGAATGCAAAGCAGGGGCTGCCGGGGAGATGAACGTGAAGAAATGACGAAAACGCATACGCCCCGTTGCCGTTCAAAACTCAAATACCGGACGTAGGAAAGTAGCTTTTTGTGGTCGTTTAGATGGACACAAACTCAAAACGAGGCGGCGCAGGACTTTAGGCAAAAAGTAGCTCACGCACACACAATCACACACATATGCATGATACCTAGTATTAAGAACATGTGTGTGTGTGTGTGTGTGTGTGTGTGTGCCATCTTTCCGCCGGACCGCTGCCAAGAAGCACCTTTTGCCAAGCCATCGAAAATCGCGTCGCCTCACTTTGCCCATCGAGCAACGCAACGCACAAATAATTTGCCACCCTCTCGCTCTCTCGCTTCCTTTGCTTTCCATTGTCTGATGCTTTTCTCATATTCGACTTTTCTTTTGTGTTTTATACACTTTTCATTATTTATTGTGCCGCGCGCCTGGCTCGTCCTTTTTGAACTGTTTGCGTTGGGCGCCTTTGGCCGCCTCGCAGACAGCTGCAGTTCACCCGTCCACATTGCGCCATATTTTCGTTTGTTACACTTTTTTTCTTATATCCCAAAGGAAATGCCGTTATTTTGTTACCATTCCCCGCTTTGTTCGTCGCGCCGCTATTTGGCTGACAGTTTGAAGCATGGGACGGCCGGAATATTTTTATGCGGGGCGGAATTATGAATTTTTATACATTTTTTCGCAATAAAAAAAAGTTAAATGTTCAGCACTCAAATTCGATATGGGCAAATTTTTTTTTTCATATGCCAAGTGGCGACTTGGGGGGAGGGTTGGCAATATGACATCAAGTTAGATGGCCAGCGGAAGCAGCTCTGCCTGCAGTGCGCGGATATGACCAACAAGGCGCACGATTGGACAAGCGATGGCCGAGTGCGGCTGGGATTGGAATTGAATTATTGCCGAGGAAGATTAGCCGCATCCACACAGTGTCTGAAGACGCGGAAGGAAGTGAAAAAAGATGCCAAGTAGCGCAAGCAACGGTTGGCAGTGCTTTGTGTGGAATGGGAAAAGGAATAGGAATCTTGTTAAAGGAAAAAAAGGCATGAAATAAAGCAGTGCCTAGGACGCTTGTGACAGCAAAAGTGGCTACAGTGGAGAGCAAAATATGAGGTCTAGTAGAAAGAAATGCATTAGCTTTGCATACAATTGAAGGCTTCATGGCATAGTTGAAGTTATTCGATTTAGGTTAAATATGCCATCGTTTTGTTTCACGACTTTTTGATATTATAAAAATACTTCGTCAATGCTCTTTCATAGAAACTCTTGTCCCTTTTGGCTAAAGACTGGAACAATCGATTTCGACAAACTTCTCTTGAGGTAAATTTTCATCAAAATTATTTTCCATGTACAGAAATGGAGGACAAGGTGAATCTCAGAGCTTTTGACGAGTCACTATCGATTTGTGTGGCCTGATGTTGTCCTGATAGGACACAATTCCTCTCCCATTGCTGGCCGCTTTTAGGCATAAGAACAGCCCAACCAAGCTCCCGGCGCTTCCGGCTAGTCACTGTCCATGTATGGCCTGGATTTGTTTTGATGGAACATAATTTTCCTTCAATTGGTCAAAGTTAGCTGCTTTTGGGAGAATGCTGTCTTCAGAGTTTGGAAAGCAGGGAAGTGGCTTAGAGTAGCTGAAAACAGAAAAAATCGTCCATGGTTGTTCTAAAAACTTTCCATGATTTTAAAGCCATTTTTAACAATTAGCCCTCCAGAGCGGGGTTCATCTTTGAAATCAAAATTACCGGAATCGACTGTTTGAAACCCAAATTGTGCATGTTTGACGGTTACAGTAACAACATCATGAACACTATTCACATTTTCACCGTCTTTATCGCAGCGAAACTGCAAAATATGGCATGCTTTTCTTTTCTGATGTCCGCATTTGACGCGCGTTCCATCAAAACTGAGTCAAGCAATCACAAATTTGTCTGAAAAGTCTTTTTAGTACATAATCTCATCTTTCTAACGCCATTGTTAACTCTATAAATTCAAAGTCCAAGTCTATTTCATCGTTAGCTGTCTTTTGGATTGAGTCAAGCAATCACAAAGCTTTCTGAGAAGTTTCTTTAGTAGCAAACGTTATCTTTCTGCGCCACCGTAAATTGTCTAATTTTCACTCCATCCTTTTTCATGGTCAGTTGTCTTTTGAAATGAGTCAAGCAATCACAAAACTGTCTGAGAAGTTTCTTTCGTAGCAAATTTTATCTTCCTAGCGCCACTATAAATTCTCTAAATTTTAAATCCAAATCTATTTCATCGTCAGCTGTCTTTTGAATTGAGTCAAGCAATCACAAAGCTTTCTGAGAAGTTTCTTTAGTAGCAAATCTTATCTTTCTAGCGCCACTATAAATTCTCTAAATTTTAAATCCAAATCTATTTCATCGTCAGTAGTCTTTTAAAATGAGTCAAGCAATCACAAAGCTGTCTGAAAAGTTTCTTTAGTAGCAAATCTTATCTTTCTAGCGCCACTGTAAATTGTCTAATTTGCACTTCATACCTTTTTCATAGTCAGTTGTCTTTTGAATTGAGTCAAGCAATCACAAAGCTGTCTGAGAAGTTTCTTTCGTAGCAAATTTTATCTTCCTAGCGCCACTATAAATTCTCTAAATTTTAAATCCAAATCTATTTCATCGTCAGTAGTCTTTTAAAATGAGTCAAGCAATCACAAAGCTGTCTGAGAAGTTTCTTTAGTAGAAAATCATATCTTTCTAACGCCGCTTTAAGTTCTCTAAATTTTCACTCCATCCTTTTTCATAGTCAGTTGTCTTTTGAAATGATTGCTTGACTCAATCCGTCCGAAAAGTTTTTTTAATTACGAAATCTTATCTGTTTAGCCTTTTGACTTTATATTTAAATTATAAAATGCTCTTTGAAACAGTAATTTATAAAAAAAAATTAACTGTGCTTCAAATCAAAAAATTGCAATTTTTCTACAAAATATTGAATCTTCTTTGGACTTTACATTTAGACTCATCGAATGCTACAGAAAGAATTTTTTTCACTTTTTCTAACAACAACAAAAACTACTACCACTACAACAAACTGCCATTTCCCAATGCAGCCGAACTGGTAAATCTAAAATATTGAGCACTCATACGCTCCGTTGGGCAAATAGCTCAAGTGGACAATTGGGATATGTGACGCGCAAAACGAACCCAAAAAAAAGAAAAAAATTGTGTTATCAGTTACTTTGAACAGCGCAAAGCTGTTTCATGTTGCACGAAGTGTCTTCTTCTTCTTTTATTTTATTTTTTTTAGTGTCATTTAAAGCCCAAAAAATTATTGATGAGCCTCATTCGCCGCAGCGCTCAATCCAATGTGTTGTGCTGCGCTCTGGCGCTGAGAAGGGGTTAGCGCTGACGCATTTAGCTCACCCAGCCGCCAGCGATTTGCAGCTTGCAGTCAGCGTGCGCTGATTGAGTGAGCACTCACACACACACACACAGTTTTTATGCCACTGCCCACTCACCGATTTTTCGACTTTATTTTTAAGCATTTTTTTTTTAGCTCTGTTGTGCCATTTGATGCATATTGTATGTTGGAGTTGAGTGGGGAGTGGAGGAAATCGAACTCGTTGGGTTAAAAAATTGAAAAGTGATTCATCACTCAAAGTGCTCTAAACCGGTTCGCCGTACGGACGAATGGACGGACAGTCGTTCTGCTGATGTGACCGATATGGACAATTGAAAAATTTTCGAAAATGTCCAGCGGACAGTTGCTGAAGATATTAAGCCAGAGATAACGGTTTAGATTGAAATTGGACGAGCAAAGCGATGAGCGGCAACAGTTGATGAAATTGTGCTATTAACAACAGCAGCAGCAGTCGCTGAAGCAATGCTCAATTGACGCTGCGGGTGGGGAAACATTGCTGCGGGAATGTCAAATCAACGCAGCCATTGATGTTTAAAAATGATTGCAAGCAATTGCGGCGCATTTTCACTGCTTGCAGCGAACACTGGACAAGTGCGTGTGTGTGTGTGTGTGTCTGCATTCATGTGTGTGTGTTTGCATTGACATTTGTTTGTATTTATTTGTCTGTCATTTGTGCCATTATGTGCGGCGCTCGTTGGTCATTCGAGTTCATACACAGCAGCAGCGTTTATATTGCGCACTGCCTGCTCGCCGTCCGCTGCCCACATTTCTCTCGGTTGCTCGCGCGCACACACACACACACACACACACACACACTCGTTGTCGCTTTATGGCTTTGTGTGTCTGTCATTGGCGGCCAGCCTGATCGTTGGCTTGTTGGCCCGGCTCGACTTCCTTCAATCAAACGAGTGCAACTTCCGTCATGGCGTAATCTTTCTTTCCTTTCATTGCACGATTTCCTTCATTTTGCACAGATTTCCTGCGCAGTAGCGGCAAAGGCAATGCCGAAGATAAATAGACAGTAAAACGATGAAACAAAATCAAAAAAAAAAAAAAGAAAACGCAATGAAAATAAAAATTACTGAGCTTTTCGGCGAGCACTGAAAGTGAAGTTGCGTGGCAAATTGCAGCTGAACAAGAGAGGTGAGAATGAACGAAGTGGGGTGAGTAGTGGTGGTTTTGGACCATCTGGCGCACATTGTTGCAAATGCAGCAATGCAGTACGGAAAAATGCGCTGCAAAGCGACGCACAATAAATGATGATGATGGCAAATAATGTTGCAACAAAAAAAAAACAGCTGTATGGAACTACATACCAACAACAATAACAGAGAGTAAACTACTAAAAAAATGTCAACAACAATGTGCACAAGAATCGTAATAGCCGTAATGACAATAAGAATAAAATTACAAAAACAACACTGTACAGAAAGTCAAGTAACTACTTGAAAATACTCGTATTTACAAATTTACAACAACAAAACGAATATAATTGTTTCCATTCAAGTATTGGTTATTTTTTTCTTCAACAACAAACAACATAATTGTTGCTGTTGTTATTGTGGTTGTGCTGCTTTTTCTTGTAGTTTGTAATCTTTAATTAAAAAATCAATTTCAATTTCGTCCTCTTTCTAATCGCTCAAGCTATAATTTTGCACATAGTTTGTCCTTTTATCGTTTCTTTATGATTTCATATATTATTTAGATTTCTAATAGCTTTGTCAATGTTTTGTTACTAATTCAATTTTGATCAAATTTTTGTGCTCATCAACTTTGTTTCCTTTGTGATTTAAAAAGCCATTTCAAGTTCTCTTTACCATTTATGTATTTTTTACTTTCATTTTTTCGTATTTTGTTTTTTTCCCCATTTTTATTATTCTCGCATATGTTCCTATTTATCCATTTATACTTTTTGCGCTTTTTTCAATCTCAATTTTTCTCAACACTTCCTTCTTTCTTTCTTTTTTGTCTTCTCTACTTTTCTTTGGCCCTCTCATTCAATTTCAATTCAATTCATTTGATTTTATTTTATTGTTTTTAATTGTATTAAAAATATTCAATGGTATTTAATTTTATTTAATGTAATTATTAAATTAGATAAATTTTATTTTATTTCATTTAAACTCATTTCAATTAAATTTCAATTAAATTCATTTCAATTCATTTCAAGCACTTTAATCCATTTTATTTTATTTATTTTATTTTATTTTATTTTATTTTTTTTTTTATTTTCTTTTATTTTATTTTATTTTATTTTATTTTATTTTATTTTATTTTATTTTATTTTATTTTATTTTATCTTATCTTATCTTATTTTATTTTATTTTATTTTATTTTATTTTATTTTATTTTATTTTATTTTATTTTATTTTTCATTTTATCTCATTTCATTTAATTTCGTCTCATCTCATCTCATTTAATTTAATTTCATTTAAATTCATTACATTTAATGTCAATGTATTTCATTTCATTTAGTTTTTTTTATTTAATTTAATTTCATTTCAATTTACTCTTTTGTCTTTATTCGACACTTTTGTCTATTTTCGATTCTTCAGATATGTTTTTGCTTGATTTCAATCGTTGGTCCTCTTCCTGAAATAAGCTTCTCTTCTATGTAACAATAAAAGCTGGACCCACGAAACCCCAAGACCCGCTCAAAAACGATTTCATTCTGTCTTCCTTTTCGCTGCTGCAAAGAGATTCTCATTGCTTTTTTTATTGACTTCGATCTGCCACTTGCAACGTTCCATCGTCATTTTAGCTACAACATTTTTGCTGTTGTTTTTCTGCTGACTGCAGCATCTTGGTGCTTCTTCGCTCCGCTTCCTATCGCCGGCTGCAGCAATGAAAACGGGACAACAATAAATTCTGTCCACAAAATATGACAGCAAATATAACTGTAATTATATTTGTGCGCATTGTCTGTTTGTGCATTGAACGTTGCCCCGCTACCTCCTGCCTCGCTTTTCACATCCTCCCTGGGCACATTTGCTGCAATCATTGCATTGTGCGCCCCCCTTCCCTCTCAACAGTCCGTGCTCGATTTCCTTTTTCATGTGATGTGGCTGCTACTGCTTCCGCTTCTTCTTCTTCTTCTTCCCTTTCCATTTCGCAATGCATTTATGCCACGTCCAGCAAGCACACTGAATGCATTGTTGCCCCGGCCGCAGCACGAACTCGTGGCGCAAATGTGTCCAAGGCTGTCTCGGTCGCTGCCACAGTGCCCGACCCGAGCTTCCGTCTCGGCCAAGAGCCAACGCGCTGCACTTGCAGCAACTTGCAGCTGGCAACCACTCGCACCCGACGTATGCGAGTTTGAATTCTAACGCCCGGGAGCAACAACAACGTGCAACGTGCTCGTGGCTGCTGCTCGCACTTGCCACATTTGCTGGCAGCCGTGCTTCAGCGCAGCTGCCACATTCTTATGCGATAAGATGTTGATGCTCGGCCATTCACGCTCGCCAGTGCGCCCCGCTGTCTGCGCGCCCCGTCGCTGTGCGGGGCCACTCTCGATTGTTCGGAAATGTGGCGCTTGTGGTTTTTACCACTCAATCGGCCAGAGGCTGCGCACAACTGCTGCCAATGTTGTTGCCATGCCGGCTGCTGCTGTGGCACGCCCGGCCCGGCTGGTCGTCTCGAATGCATTTTTATAAATGGGCGTGATTATTTCAATACTATTTTCGTGCGCTATTTACGCTCCGGCAGCGCGTCGCAGTGCCAGGGAGCAGCCGGATACGGACCGAAGGTTGGCAATGGCGCATAAATAACAGCATTCGGTTGTTGTTGTTGCTGTTGTAGACCATTTTCATTTCCACATGGCCACCGCTCAACGTGGCATGAGCAGCATTTGGGGTTTGAGACGGCAGAGGACCAGGAGACAGCGTCGAATTGGCCAAATCTGCATTTTGTGTTGAAAATAAATGCAGTCATGATTTTTGTTGGGCTTTTTGTTTTACAGCTGCAAATTGCTAGACAAAGGCGTCTAGGCGATGCTTCGAGTCGATGTCTATATACACATACACATACAGATACACATACACATACAAGGCGATAGGAATATTTAAAAACCTTGAAGCTCCCCACCAGACATTTTTTGTTGCCGGCAATAAGAAAACGATTCGCTCCCGGCAACAAATTTATCGCCGGTAATATCGCTAGCGTATCGATTTCGTATCACCAGTCGTTCTAAAACATCCGCCGAAAACGACTCCAAAGTGTTTTTGTGCACAACACAATTGTTTTTTGGGACATGTTGCTAATTTGTCGCTGCGGCAATAAATCGGCGAATCGCCAATTTGTTGCCACTGACGATTGTTGCCTATTTCTCACATTTTGTTTGGTGGGTCGGTAAACAAATTTTACTTTATTGTGGAGAGTTGCTGGCGCTTATTGTGTTCCAGTCATGTAATTAAAATGGAATTTGAATGAAATCAAAAATTTAAACATTTATGAAAATTATAAGGAAATTAACAAAGTTATATAAGAAAAGATGAAATTTTTGTAATTTTTTCTAACACAGAAAGTAAGCATTTATTAATGAGATATTAGCTGACGAAGACTTGTGCCTTATTTGATGTTAGTCAAGTCATGATCCAAATCTTTGAGCCTCTTTGCCTGAAATCAATATTTCAAGCTAAGGTCTATGCGGCAATAGAGGCAGTTCGAATTGTCACTAAAGGGAATCCTTAGAGAGCAAGGTTCACAATACTCTCAGACAGCTTCTAAGTATTAAACAGGGACCGTAAAAATTATAAGCTAAATATATAAATCAATCGAAATATAAAACTTATTTTTCGATTTTTACTTTGCGCTCACCGAATAACAATTTTTTGTTGATTTTTTTTTTATCAGAAAATAAAAATTATTTTTTGGGAAAAATATAAATTATGCGGTGAGTTTTATTTTTCACTTGAATAATGAGAATTTATTTTTCTGTGTTATTTTTTCTTCACAAAATAAAAATTACGGAGCGAGTTTTTGTTTTTGATTCAAAAATAAGATTATGTGGTAAGTTCAATGTTTCAAATTGTGTTCTGAAAATTATTTTCTGAGCAATACTTTTCGCTTATGAAATAAAAATTCTACTATGAATTATATACTATTAAAAGCTTGGGAGCTACTAAAGCTGCTTTTTCTCATTGAAAATCTTTTCAATATGCCAAAAGGAACTCAATAACCTATTCAGCCGCAATTGAGTAGTTCTGGTGTGGACACCAAGGTATGAGGGCCATGAAGGCAATAAAAGGGAGGTTGTACAAGCCAAGAAGGCTGCAAAGAGCCTATTCATAGGAATAGCTCTGCAATTGCAGAGACTATATCGCTCTGAAAAGTTTACAAAATTTGACATTAAAATGGCCTTATCAGCTTTATGTTAGAAAACAGAAGCCACCTTAGGACTTTGTGTGGTGCTGTAACAGTTCACTTCTTCTGTAACAACCACCTCTACAAACTAGACTCTGCCGACAGCAGGACATGCAAATCCTGCAATGAAGCTGACAAAACAATGGAACACAACTGACCGACTAACTGTTACATCATGCAAAGTTTCTGGGGAAACTTGTCTCGGTGAAGAGGAATTGATGCAAATATCGCTGAAGGCTTTGATGCAATACTTGAGCATATAAATGCCAGATGATGGGGCACAATAAACCTTTTAGGTACCCACAATCATTACATAACATTACAAGGAGTGTCCCATTAAAAGTCCAGGACTTAAATTTTGTGAGCATTGCTGGCAGCTCTAAAGTTTGGCAGCTTTTGTTGAGATGGTTCCGACTAACTATTAAAAAATTGAGTGCTATACAAAGAAAGAACGCGTTATCATCATGAAGGCAATCGATTTACTAAAGCCACGATTAAGTGGAATACAAAATGTTGTTACGAAAATTAGTTTAGCTAGCCAACGCGGGCGTAGTTCGTATGGCTGGATTGTGCCAAAATAAAACAGAACATGCAATAACACAAAACAAAATTCTTTGAGCAGGTTCACCACCGTAGTAACTTTTTTTTTACAATTTTCTAAAATCACTTTACTTTCACTTCTGATTTTCCAAAGTCGCTCTTCTACTTTGACTTTACTTTTCTTAGTCTTGTCACACTGTTGCTCGTCAAAACCAAACTGATTCGCATCATCATTTCTGGCTGCATTTCATACTTGTTTGCTAGTAATGTAATCAGTTTGAGCTGAATACCATTCGAAACCATATTTTGTACCAGCAATTTTTGTGTTTGGAGGAGTTTGAACATACTCAAAACTTCCAGCACCGCCTCGAACCGTCTCTGTAATTACCGCAGCTGCCGAAAAGTATGCAATGTTGTTGTTACTAAAAAATGTATGTTCAGTGTTGTCTACACTAAACGTACCGCAGTTGCGCAAAGCGGACTGCATTATCGTGACAATATTTTTTTTGGACAATATGCAAAGTTTTTAATTTTTTTTGTTTCGAGCAATTCAAAATCTTTTTATTTTTTGCTTGTGTTTCAGACTAGAAATGTAACATATAAAAGAGCATATTTTGAGGCCCTAATTTTTTAAGAAAATTTCACACATTTCGATGAAAATGACTATGGTACATTTTTGCTATTATTTCGATGCGAATGTGTATTCCGCCAAATAATTTGGCTGTTTTGTATTGCTTGATGTTTCTTCTTAAGATATTCATATACTTCGTAACTTGATTTATGAAACATCTGTACAATTTTCGCCATCAGAAAAAACGCCTTGAAATTCAATATTTTCCGACTTTGAGGTCCAATTACCGCGGCATTTTAAAACTTATAAAAATAAGTTGCATCGGAAAAGAAGCCGTGTGGTGTTGTTAGTGCGATAAGATAAAATCATGTCAATCGGTTTTTTGGTTTAGAAATTACGATCAAAAATATGAAAAAAGTAGATGAAAAACTGAAAAAATGACATGGTACCTATATCTCACTAACTAGAGCTGATAGAAAAAATCTGAGGATAGATTCGAAATCAGCGCACCCAAATTAGTAAGAAACAGTAGAAAAACTCCATGTAACATAAAAAAAGTGTTTTTTTTTGTTGTGCTGTGTTATTGATTAGCTCCTCAAGCCAATCAAACGCGATTAGTTTCGGAAAGATGGCAAAGTTATATAACCAACTATCGGTTTTTGCATCTACCTCGACTAATCGTTTCATTAACAAAGCAATGCATTAAAAAATTGCAAATTCTTGCTTACAAATTTACAGTAGCATAGTAAAATATCTCCATTGAGACAAAATTTGACGCTGTACAGTCACAATATCCATCAAACTCTCATTCTGCAACTACAAAACAAACATTTTCGAGCAATGCCAATGCAAAAGATTCTGATTTCATGTCATATTTCCCCCACTGTACCATAATAGCTGCAACAAACTGCAAATAAATTTCACATTCGAACATCAACCACTAATTTGACAGCATTTGGCAGCAGGAAACAATGGCACAAAAGTCATAAAAGCAGAACGTTCGCCTGGCTTACTTGCAAATGTCTAAATTTACACAACGACTGCCGGTCGGCTGCATAAGTAAGACACTCATTAATAGCAGATTTGCCACGCCAAAGGCACACGTGCAACAAAAGTCAGCCGCAGACATGTTGCAACAACACAAGTAGGCAGCAGCAATAGTTACAAAAAAACCCAAAAAAAAGTATAGAAAAATTACAGCAATTGCTGTGAAATAGGAAAAGAAAAATTCCAAAATTGTCTGGGGTGATGCGCGTCAGGGTTTTGCTTGGCGCACGTTGCACGTCTGTGTGTGCATTTTCGTGCCGTTTGGCACGAATCAAGAAAATTCTGAATTTTTCAAAATGCTCCTCACTGCATGAGCGAAGATGGCGTTGCAAAGAAAAAATGCCAAAAGAAAAAAATTTATGTTGAATCAGAAAATTAAATAAAATTCATTCTTATGCCATGAACCGCAAAGCTGGCATCAAAAAATTGCTATTGCCTGGCTCTGTGTGCCGCGTGTGCCTCGGTTGATGGCGGCCACACAATCAGTGGCGAGAGTTGACTCTAGTCAAGTTGTTTGGTAGAGGCCAAATTGTTGTTATTATAGAATTTTTCCAACAATTGTCGTCGTACAAAAATGTGAGTGCAGCAGCCTAAAAGTATGCCACCATAACAATGTGGCAAAAAAATATTTTGGACGCGGCTTATTTTTATGGTTTATAATTTTTATGATTATCCGAAAAGTGGAAAAGTGAATGGATGGAGTGGTGAGTGATGTGATGAAAATGCCAGTGAAAATAACTTCATGATGAAAATGTTGATGTGTGGGTGAGCAGAAAGGCTACAAGTCTTCTATAGAACTCAGCACATTTGGACCATTGCACAGTGATTCGACTCCATGCAACCGCGAAAAAAATTAGAAGGAGTGATCACACATACTAATTATTTTTTCGCACATATTTTTTTTTGTTTTCTTAGTTGGAGTTTTATCTTTCAAATGAAATCAAAATCGTTTAATTCTGAGAATAAATATTTTTTTTATTTTGTATTTTTTTTGTAGAAGAGAGGAAGGGATAGGAGAGGAGAGTTGTGAAAAAGATTAGAGGTCTTCACTTCACCAAATCTAACTAATCAAGTCAAGTCAAGTCAAGTCAAGTCAAGTCAAGTCAAGTCAAGTCAAGTCAAGTCAAGTCAAGTCAAGTCAAGTCAAGTCAAGTCAAGTCAAGTCAAGTCAAGTCAAGTCAAGTCAAGTCAAGTCAAGTCAAGTCAAGTCAAGTCAAGTCAAGTCAAGTCAAGTCAAGTCAAGTCAAGTCAAGTCAAGTCAAGTCAAGTCAAGTCAAGTCAAGTCAAGTCAAGTCAAGTCAAGTCAAGTCAAGTCAAGTCAAGTCAAGTCAAGTCAAGTCAAGTCAAGTCAAGTCAAGTCAAGTCAAGTCAAGTCAAGTCAAGTCAAGTCAAGTCAAGTCAAGTCAAGTCAAGTCAAGTCAAGTCAAGTCAAGTCAAGTCAAGTCAAGTCAAGTCAAGTCAAGTCAAGTCAAGTCAAGTCAAGTCAAGTCAAGTCAAGTCAAGTCAAGTCAAGTCAAGTCAAGTCAAGTCAAGTCAAGTCAAGTCAAGTCAAGTCAAGTCAAGTCAAGTCAAGTCAAGTCAAGTCAAGTCAAGTCAAGTCAAGTCAAGTCAAGTCAAGTCAAGTCAAGTCAAGTCAAGTCAAGTCAAGTCAAGTCAAGTCAAGTCAAGTCAAGTCAAGTCAAGTCAAGTCTAGTCAAGTCTAGTCAAGTCTAGTCAAGTCTAGTCAAGTCTAGTCAAGTCTAGTCAAGTCTAGTCAAGTCTAGTCAAGTCTAGTCAAGTCTAGTCAAGTCTAGTCAAGTCTAGTCAAGTCTAGTCAAGTCTAGTCAAGTCTAGTCAAGTCTAGTCAAGTCTAGTCAAGTCTAGTCAAGTCTAGTCTAGTCTAGTCTAGTCTAGTCTAGTCTAGTCTAGTCTAGTCTAGTCTAGTCTAGTCTAGTCTAGTCTAGTCTAGTCTAGTCTAGTCTAGTCTAGTCTAGTCTAGTCTAGTCTAGTCTAGTCTAGTCTAGTCTAGTCTAGTCTAGTCTAGTCTAGTCTAGTCTAGTCTAGTCTAGTCTAGTCTAGTCTAGTCTAGTCTAGTCTAGTCTAGTCTGGTCTAGTCTAGTCTAGTCTGGTCTAGTCTAGTCTAGTCTAGTCTAGTCTAGTCTAGTCTAGTCTAGTCTAGTCTTTAATAACCTGTTCATTAATTTCAAAAGTCGAATAGTTCCTGTTGAAGGAAGAAAGACAAACAATGTTTGTTTTTTCCTATTTTGGACAAAGTGTCAAACGAAAATCGTTCAAGCTTCTTTTATTTTAGATCAACTTTTTGATTTAGTATACATTTTTCATTTAATCCTTTAGCTGATTGATTCAAGATTTCTTGTTGTCGCAGCCAACTGCCAACAGTTACTCAAACAAATATCTTCAACAACAAATTTAAGATGTTCTTCTCATACAAAACATAATGTCTATAGTTGTGTTTGTTGTTGCTGTACTTGCCGCAACATTTGGCGCTCTAGTCTACTTCATAAACTCGACAAGATTTTTGCGCTGCCATTCTCACATTTTGCCATTGTCTCCATTTCATGGGGACGTGTGCACGTGCAGCTGGCCTGTGGGTCCGTTCGACACGACTGCCGCGCATTACTTTCACTTGGCCGAGCGCCATTGGCCGGCCGTGTTTTCATTCGAAACGAATTTAATATTTTATTCATGGAGCCATGTCCGCATGATAATGAGCAGCGCACATAAAGAGTGATGCGACCGACAAAAAAAAACCAGAAATCTATAAATAAATAAACACAAAAACAGAACATAAGTCGACCAAAACGCAATCCAACTGACACTGAGAGCAATAATAATAGCAACAGTAATGGTTGGAGTTGAAATAAGGTTGTTGCAACATGATTCTGAAGCGTTATTACATTTTTCGGGCATTAATTTATTTTTTGTTATTTTCAGTTTGTTTTTAATTTTTTCGTCATTCGTTTATGTCTCAAGTTGCTCATTATATTTAACTTTGGCTTATTACATTGTGGCTGCCGCCTACCTGTGCGCTGTGTCCATTGTGTGGCGTTCTAAGAACATTTGTTGCTCATACGCTCCGCTGTGCCGCACTGTGCCAGCCAATTTCAAATTCAATTCTTGACGTCTACTTTGTCGTGTGTGTATATTTTGTTTGTTATTAAAATGCCGCCAATTTGAAAGCACAATGCTCTTTCCGCTCTGCCCTCTGCGGAGTTTAAACCCCTCGACCTGCCAAAATGCCGCCAGCCTTAAGCCTGCTTTTCCGCTGCTACTTTACGCACGGCAGGTCTTGCTTTGTTCACTGCCACAGCATTATTTTCAAATATTCATAACAAATCCAAAGGACATATTAGGCGCATACTCAACCACTTCCCCCTTCCGCTGCTTCGTGCATTTCTATCTTGTGGGCTTAAAATTCCTGTGCACAATTTTTGTGCATTTTCTTTTTCTCCCAAAAACTTTTTCGCCTTTCGAACAAAAAACTAAAAAAATGTTATAAAAGGTTGCTACCATTCTGCACATATGTTGCATATGGTGTTTGTCCATCTGTGTGTGCGTGCGTGTGTGTGTGTGTTTATACGTTTATACGTGCGTGTCTGCTGGCTGCTTGAGTGCTCGGCCTGGCCGTTGGTCCCAAAGGGCTTTGCAGCCTTTTGTAGTTTGGGCCATTTGCATAGACCATGTGTAAAGTATATTGTGTTGTTGTTGTTTTTGTATATACTGATTTTTCGTTACGTATATTTTTTTTGGTACGTATTTATATAAAGGAATGTGTGTCATATGCAAAACGATTACAGCCAAGAATGCCTACAAATGGTTTCTTAATAACATTCTTATGTCCGCCATATATTTTAACCCCAAAAAAAAAACGATAGTTGTTGTAGTTGGTAAAGTATTCGATATTTGTTGTTGTTGTTTTGAATTTTTGCTTTTTTTTGCTGTCTTGCATTGGCAGCAATTTTGCAACAACATTTGAGCAGCTAAAGGCATTCGTTGCTGTTGTTGTGTGCGTATCGTTTGCCACTTCTAAGCTGATACATACATACATACATATACATATATTTAACATACATACACAAATAATCGAGCACGCACACAGCCCGACACCAACACGTTGCCCAAAGTAAAACGACTTGCACATTATTTTATTTATTATAAAGTGGGCATACTTTTGGGCGCATTTAAAGCAGCCTTACGTTTATATTTATGTACGAATATGTATGCATATCCTTAAGGTATGGCAAGTCTGTATGATGTATACGTGTGTGTGTGTGCTGATGTGTTGCGGTTGGCTGTCAAAAAAATATTTATGCCACAAATTATGTTTATTGAAAGGTTTCTGCACACGAAAACAGCAAAAATAAGAACGAAAACAATAACAACATAGCACGACGACAACAACAATGACTTTCTAATTTTTGACAATTGTTGTGGCTGGCTGTGGTGTTGTTGTTAATTGTATACTTTTTTATTTGCTGCCTTTACAGCTACACAAAGCTTTTTGCTGTACAATGACGCACGCAAAGAGGGGGTTTGGGAGTTCAAACCCCTTTAAATATCTTACATAATTTAATAAATATTTATTTGTTACAAATATTGTGGGTGACAAATATGATTTGAAATGTTATTGGTTTCAAAATTTGTGTACGAAAACGCCAAAATAAAATCCTTTGTGCGCCACTGTATGCACTCATATTTTCAAATATGTGACAACTGCCTATGTATGTATGTATGTCTGTAAGTATCTTCTCACTCTGTCTTTACGCAAATTAAGTCCATGCTTTGCATTTATTTGGGCACAATTTTAATGCAACTTGATTGCTTTCAGGCCCGCCAGCCAAACAATCTCACTCATACACTTAGAGACTTTTTTGCTTTCTGCCTTTGCCTCTTCTATTTTACACTTTGTTTTGCTTCAGGCATAACGCTTCAGTTGACTTTGATTTTCTGATATTGTTTGCTTAATTTATAAAATGTTTATAAATGCCATTTTTTGCTTTGACTTTCATGCCTCAGCCGCTCATTGCAATTTGATGCAATATTTTATATTTTTTTGCTAATTTATTTAATTTCTATTCATGACCCTTTTTTGTCATATTTACTCACATTTATTTACATTTTTTGTGATATGTCTAAATATATGAAAATAGTTTGTGTGTTGGCGCAAACAAGTACGTAAACTAATAAATTGTCACTGAACGCTGTTGCATGTTATGTCAAATTGTGTTGGGTATGAGTGCATATTTACAGCTATGAAGTGGCAAAAAAAAATTTGCTTTCCTTACGTCAGGTATCAACACTTTATGCTCTATCGCTCACACACAATTTCTCACTCACACACAGACATTCATTATTGCTGCGCGTCCTTGTGGCTCGTTTTGTTGGGTTTTACAATTTATTAGGCTCATTCATTTGTTGATTTATATTTAAATATTCATATATTTTGGCACTTTTTACATTACACACACACACACACGTACTTATAAATATAAATACATATGCAGCAGAGTGCGAATGTTATACAAAAACTTCACAGAAACCTGAATTTGTTGTATTTTCTCGGTTGCAGTTTTTGTTCCAGTTTTTGTGTGTGTTGCTCATTGATGATATTGAATATTTATTAATAAAGCAACGTGGGTAAAGATGTGAATGAGCATAAATTAAAAGCGCACTAAATTTATGATTTTTTTTTGTGCACTTAAGCAACGTTCTGAGTGTAAAGAGGAGATGTGTTGAAAAAGGGAGACTTTGTAATGATTCTGAGATGGAGACTTTTGGGCCTATTCTGACTTATCTAAAAGATCAAAAAGATGTGAGGAAAAACCATAAATAATTTTTTTAGTTGAAATAGTAAAACAAAAAACCTAAAAATAGTCAAATAATCATTCATCTGTCTACTGAAACTCACATTTTAGAATCAAAGAATTGTATGAACTATTTGAGTGAACTTTTTCCTCAATTCATGCTTTACTTGCCACTGCCAGTTAAATGAAATCAACAACAACAGCTGGTGGCACATTAAATATATAAAAAAATTCGACAGTTGGCGTTGGAAATGCTGCCAACTTTTCGCCTGGTAATTAATAAAAATTGTCATACTGAAGCGAGAAAAAAATCTAATTGCAGTATTCATCATTTACTCATACATCAATTACATAAAAATGAGCCTTCTCCATTCACATTTCAGTTGACAAAAATATATAAAATGTAAAAATAATATGAAAAAAATGATACTAATATGAAAAAATGAGAAATGAAATGTAAAAATAATATTAAAAATTGAGCAATGAAGCAATAAAAAAAATCATCAAAATCTTTTCACAACAAATTTGAGTACAAAAAGGTATCGACAGAGCAGATATATTACATATGTGCTACTTGGCAATTCATATAAATGAATATATATTTATATATAAATGTATGTGTTTCTGTATGTGTGCGCCTACGTGCAACATTTGTTCGCTCTCCCTACCTGTCAATTAGAGTAAAATTTATGTTCATTTTATGAGTGGCCCACACTCAAAAAAACATTTGCCTAACCGAATTAATATGTGGCGACGCACCTGACTGGTTGCCCGACTTGAACTGTGGTCCCACGAGGCATTTTATTTTGTCACAATGCCATAAGATTTAGGTATTTGTCACCAACTTTGCTCTTATTGTATGCGATTTCGTGCCGTAAATGTTTATGCTCCATGAATGCTAACAAAATGTGTACAAAATGTATAAATTGATGCGTTTATTTCGATCAACCATACAGAATGAAATATGAAGCGATGCATAACATTGAAAGCATTTACAAAAATGCCAATAAAATGTTTAAAAAGATCTTTGAATTGGTAGAAAGACCCTTTTATTGAGAAATGAATCATGCAGTAATGTTAAAGATTAAAGAAAGAGCACTTTTTGTCTGAAAACCTCTTTGTTTTGGTTAGTTGACCTACCTTCTTTTGGAGTCTTTATCTTTTATCTGTATTTAATTTTCCTCTAGAAAGAAGTTTGTATCTATGTCAGAAGTCTACATAATCTGTAAGGAATAATGTATTTCTAGATTATTTAATGAATAAATAAATAAATAAATAAATTCGACCTTATCTGTACTTTTCTTTTGAAAAATAGGTCGATTTCTATGAAAGGTCTTCGTTCTATCTTATCTGTACTCTTCTGAAAAAAGTCAATTTTAATGTGAAAAGTCTACCTTATCTGTTCTTTCCTTTCCGGAAAAGATTGTCTCTATGTGAAAGGTCTGCCTTCTACATAATCTGTATTTTCATTCTGAAGGAAAGGTCGATCACTATGAAAGGTCTAAGTACCTTCTATCTTATGTGTACTTTCTTTCTAGAAAAATGTTTGTCCCTATATGAAGAGTCAATCTTCAATTTTTTTGTTATTTTTTTTTATTTTATTTTTTTTCCTCTAGGCAGAAATTTGTATCTATGTGAGAGGTCGGGTAGAAGGTAACCTTATATGTTATTTCCTTCTGATGAATAGGTCGATCTCTATGAAAGGTCTTCCTTCCATCTTATCTGCTCTTTCCTTCTAGAAAAAAGTCAATCTCTATGTGAAAAGTCCACCTTATACCTTATCTGTACTTTCCTTCTGAAGGAAAGGTCGATCACTATGAAAGTTCTAGGTACTTTCTATTTTATCTGTACTTTCCTTTGGAAAAATAGGTCGATCTCTATGAAAGTTCTTCCTTTTATCTTCCTTCTATCTACACTTTATTTCTGGGAAAAGTTAGTCTTAATGTAAAAAGTCTGCATTCTACCTTATCTGTACTTTCTTTTCTGAAGGAAAGGTCTATCACTAAGAAAGATGTAGGTACTTTCTATTTTATCTGTACTTTCTTTCAAGAAAAATGTTTCTCCCTATATGAAGAGTCAACCTTCAATTTGTTCTGGAGTCTTTTTTATTTTATCTGTATTTACTTTCCTTCTGAAAAGAAGTTTTATATATGTAAGAGGTCTATCTTCGGTCTTATGTGTACTTTCCTTCTGAAGAATAGGTCGATCTCTTTAAGAGGTCTTCCTTCCATCTTACATTCCTTCTGGGAAAAATTCAATCTGTATGAATGTGAAAAGTCTACCTTATATCTTATCTATACTTTCCTTCTATTCGGGACTCCTTATCTTTATATCTAACTTCACTTTCCTCCTGGAAAGAACTGTGGCTCTATATGAAAAGCCTAACTTCAATCTTATCTCTTCTTTCCTTATGGGAAAAAAGTTTGAAATTTTGTAAAGAGTCAACCTTAAATCTGTTTTGGGGTCTTAACGGTTTTACTTGTACTCTCCTTCCGGTTAAAATTCGATATCTATGGGAAGTGTTCACAGTCAAACTGTTCTGGGACTTAAAGACTTTCAGCATATATTTTTTCAGCTATTTTTCTTCTTCTTTCAACTGATTTTTCCATTAAGTAGTTCAGGATCCATATCCAATCTGTTCTAAAGTGTTTAGAAAATGCCAGCCTGTTTTCACGAGAACCGCTGATGAGTTTATGGAAGTATTTAAGACATCAGTGTCACTTGCAGCACTTGAAATTAGTATTTTGTAGGAACTTCCGGTCACCTCACGTTCATTCATGCCATCAGTGAGCAGCAGCGTCTCTCTGATACAGTCACTTCAAAAATAGTTGTAGAATATATTTGCGCCCAACCTGTTTGAAGTACCTAATGAGGACATTTTAAATACTTAAATATTTCCAAATTAAAAAAAAAATTATCTTAATCTAAATGTAACAAATACTTTTGCTCAAAGTAGATTCACCAAATGCCGCAGTCAACATTTAAAGTGCGTGGGAGTGCTTAATATAATTTTTCATACAAAATTTAATAAAGATTTTTCAGTTCTGGTGTACTGAAAAATCTGCACTTCAAATATTTATATCTTTCAAAAACAAACTAAATAAACAAATGTTCAAAATCAAGAACCGAATGTAATTGAAAAGCAATTTTTTCTTTGAACAGATAATTTTAGTCTATCCTGAAGGGTTTTCACGGTTTGGTTTTACGTTTAGTTATGAAATGGGACAACATTTGATCCAATAAAATTTCTTAAAATTTATTTATGTTTTTTTTTTGATACCTGACACTGCTTTCTCGTGGTGCATAGCTGAAAGAATCACAACGACCTGAAGGAATGAACACAGCTTTATGGTTTTTGGTATTAAACACTTTGGATTTTTTATTGCAGTAAATATCGATTATCGATATCGACTCATGGGTCGAAGATTACCTTTTTAGCAGATCTTTTGGAATAATTAATTTATTTGAACCCAGTGTACTGACTATCAGTGATTAAAGTGACATTTTTTGTGAATAGGTGGTCTGCCAGTTCCTAAAAAGTACGACATAGGTTTTCGAAGCTACCAAGCCACATTTATACTACTTTTTTTATACTTCTTCTTCTTCTTCTATAGTAAAATTTATTCGTTTAAAATATATGACACCTTGAAGCCACACGCCTTTCACGTCGATGATTTCGATTAGATATACTAAAATCAATCGATTTTTGAATACAATTCTGCATTCAAATTTCAAATTTGGTTCGGTATTTGTTTCAATAAGTTTGTTTTGATTTGAAGTATTGAATTTCAAATTTTGAAAGAGTAATTTCACACTGAAACAGTTTTGTTATACTGTTTTTTTTACGAAGTACCAGTGGTGCTGGCAATATTTTTTGTTCTTGTTAAATTTTGGGTGACGAAAATATTTTCAAATGGCATCGACTCCAAAAGTTGTGTTTAGAATCCCCTTACACTCAAAAATTAATACTGCGTGCGACACTAAAAGGTTCCTTAGTGCTTTCGTATGGGACAAGTAACTACGTTATGTACAAAAATTAGTTCTAATAGTTTTTCAGTAAACTGATTTCTATATAAAGTTATTAGGTATTTTAATAACTTTATGCCAAAAAGCTTATATCCAATTGATACAAGGACCACTGTCAATAAGTTTCGCTACCCAAAATTAAAACCTCTATGTAAATATGGGTGTGTGTGTTTGTTTGGTAAAAATAAAAAATAAACCAATTAATTTTTATTATTATTTGGCGCGTTTGCAATATTTCTCTCTCGAATGTTTGCTGATCTCTATTTATTTTATAAAATCGGCCTTGTTTCTTTGTTTATTATTTGTATTTGTATTGCAGCTGCAATCAACAATACAGCTGCAGTTGTCTGTTTGCTCTCTTCTGTGTGTGTGTGTGTGTGTGTGTGTGTGATTTATTTTAAATTCCCCATTTTTTACGTTTAATTACACCTACGCGTGTGCCGGTGTTTAATTTGCAGTATTGCAGCCTCCTCACAAAAAATTTATATATTTACTATATTTTATATATAAAGCAACAACAATAATGAATGCATAAAAATTTTCCAACTATTGGTTGCAACACGGCTACCAACAACGGAAACAAATGCCAGGCATTTGTCAGCTGCTGTTGCTAATTTATGATGTTGCCACAAATAATAACTACAACAACAATAATGACAACAACAACAACCATAATATATACATTGCAAACAGACAGATAACGGCTACATTAACACAGATAAATTACAAGTACAACAATAACAACACACACACTCATTCAACAACAAAACATGCATAAATTTTCAGTTTAAATAAAACATAAAAAATTCGTCACAATAATAATTATGATTATTGCAATAGTGTGGCAACACTTTTATTAACAAATGCAATTTTTTGCGTTATTTTTTTAATTTTCTCTTTCTATGTTTCGCTGCTGTCAAACGCACCACACCACAAATAAATCAACAACATTGACTGCTGTTGCTGCTGCTGCTGATGTTGGCCGCTGTCCGATGGCAATGTTGCTGTTGCACACCACAAATTGCTGACACCTATCAACTGCAATCAACGCATTATCAACGCCTGGCTGTGGCTATAACAACAAAAACAACGAACATGTACAACAACAAAATTTTAACAACAACAACAAAAAATGTTGTCGAACAACTGTTAATCACCGCAACGGTTTATCATTATTAACTGTCCGCCTATTGCCGCGCGCCGCCATCTCCCTTTCACCCCCTCTCGCGCTTTGTGTTGCCTACCTTCGGTGTTGTCCGTCTGTGTCATTGTCCTGTTCACCTTTTCATCGTGTGACATGTCCATCTGTTGTCGCGCTGTCCGTGCCGATGACATCAAATCGCGCTGTTGTCGCAACAAATTATGACAACGCTACAACAACAACAACAATGACAAAATTGTGCTCCCATTTTGGCGACAACTCATTAAAAACACAACAACAACAACAACAATGAAAAATGTAAAATTTCTCTTGTTCTTCGTTTTTGTAAATGCAACATTCATGTGCACCACAACAACAACAACAAAAATAACAAATTGGGAAAAATGACAAATTGCAACCGGAACCCGGTCAACGACGCCGTCGCCGTCGCCGCTTGCAACAACTGCCGCCATTTTCATTTTTTATTTATGACTTTTTGCCTGCAACGTCACCTGCACTCGGCGCTCACTCGACGTTCGTCGCTGTTGTCTGCGTGCCGCAATCGATAACGTTGCAACAACAACAACAACACTTGCCACAATCATTTCATTGCACCGCATGCGTTTCTACGCGTCGTCCGCTGCGGCATTTCGTTAATAATTGAATGCACATTCATTGATGCGACAACAACACCACCAACCAACCAACCAATGAAACAACCAACTCACCAACCAACCCACCAACTATTCAACGAACCCAACCCACCAACCAATCAAACCATCGTTTCGCTCAACCATTTTATGTGCAACAATTTCGCGCACATTTTTCTTTACGTTTCGATCGGTCGATTTTTTATGCTGACCGCCGGCAACTTCCTTTTTGTTGCCATCAATGCCACATAAATAATGCAATACACCATAAAAATGAAACTAAAAACCCATAACAACAACAACAACAACAATTCAACTGCAACCAAAAACAAACAACAACAACAATAAAAACCCATTGAAAATGTTTATAACTTGGCAACTGACTTTTCACGTTGCATCACTTTTATGCGCGCGTTCCCGTTCTCGCTGTGTGTGTCTTCATTTTATTTGCATTTACATTTTGATTTGCAATGCCAATTCGTTGACTTTACAACTTAAACTTTGCTCTCTGTCACCGGCTGCCACCTGACGTCTGTCATCGACCAACCAACCAACCAACCGTCACCCGTTCACACCACAAAATTGCGGCTTATCTCGCTTGTCAATCGACCTCGCCATCGCTTCCAATTACCAATACAACAACAACAAATATAACCAATGCCATCGTAAACAAAACAAACACAACCGCACATCGAACACCGTTTGCCAATATTTGTGTTATGCTCGCCGCTCGAACACAGCCGAGACAGCGAATCAGCCAGGCAAAACGGCGACCATTGAAATGTACGCGCCCAGCTCGTACAATGACACCGTCACCGGCGAGACACTGTCCAGCGTCTCCGAGAAGAGTGAATCGTACTCGAACGAGGGCAGCCAACCGGAGTACATTGTAAGTACATAAAATCTATATACATATACATTTACCTATATATATATATATACAAAGTCATACAAAACGGGCGCTGAAATTTAGCAGCTACGGAAATATTTGCACTCCGTGCTCACTGTCGTGTTCGCCTGCCAGCCAGGCAGTTAATTTGTTCAAATATTTTTTCTGCATTTGCTTTTTGGCTTTATTTGTCAGACGATGCGTCGCGCCGCGCCGCGCCGCTCAACTTGCATCAAGGATTTCCCCGTTTTTCATTTATTTTTATGTGGGCGAGAGAGTTGGAGGCAATTGCCCAAAGTGAAACGTTGATTTTGGCGTTTATTGAACTTTTATTTTTAAATGGCGATAAGTTGAACTTTGAGTTAGGTTGTGAATAAGTGAAATGGTTTTAATATTCTAGCCTTGAATTGTATATTTTGTTAAACAAAATTTCTGTAGCTAAATAGCTTTAAGGTGTAAAAGCATTGAATGGTAGAGAAAAACAAAATGTGACCAAAATAGCCCATTGCCAGGTTACGGTCGGCAGCAAACTTCTTTCCAGGCGCCTCGAATTTACGCACCTCTTATCCAGTTTGTCGCACCAAGAGATTATAGGGCGTCCTCGATCTTTTCACCGAAGACACGGCCTCCTTCTTCGGCATCGATCTTCAACTGCGTGTCGACCTATAAAACCGTACAACAAAAAATAACAAAATTTTTTCACACCGGAAAAAATCCATATGTGCGTGAAACTAGAGGCCAAATATAGTAATACTGCGTACTCAGTTTTTCATTTCTACATCCTTTGTCCTTATAAAAGGACTTCAAAATTTTGAAAGGGGTAAAAAATATAAAAAAATATAAAAATATTTAACCTCGTTAGAATATGGCGATATGTATACCAGATGAAAGAGGAAAGGCTCGAGAATTTAAATAAAACTGAGTTTTTATCTATTTGTAAAAAAAGGACATAAAAAAGTCCTTTGAAAATTTTAATCCTTTATATCCTTGAAAATTTACATACAATTTTCTTGAAAAGTAAGTATGTTAAAACCAAAAATCTCCTTGATCACGTGTCAAAATTTCATTATTCTCGCTACATTGATTTTGTATCTTTTTATTATTCAAATACTCAAATAAATTAGAATTTTTGTACTTTATTAGAATTGCAGCTTCCGCCTTTTTTTTTAATAACTTTCAAACCAATAAAGTTAGAGAAGTGAAAATTTGGCTCATGATCAAGGAGATTTTGGGTTTTAACATACTTACTTTTTAAGAAAATTGTATATAAATTTTCATAAATATATAGGATTCAAATTTTCAAAGGACCTTTTTCATAACCTTTTTTTACAAGTAGATAAAAAATCAATTTTATTTAAATTCTTGAGCCTTTCCTCTTTCATTTGATATACATATCGCTATATTCTAACGAGGTTAAGTATTTTTTATATTTTTTTTATTTTGTATCCCCTTAAAAATATTGAAGTCCTTTTAAAAGGGCAAAGGATGCAGAAATGAAAAACTGAGTACGCAGTATTACTATGTTCGGTCTCTAGTTTCACGCACATATGGATTTTTCCCGGTGTGAAAAATGCTGTCGCACGGTGTAATTACTGCATTGAACATCTTTTTCACCGGACTTTCTTTGTCCACGGGAGACATGGACACATTGTAGACGCTGGATGTTGATTCGCTGCGTTATATCCATGTCCATTTTGAGGTTGTTGGGGACTATACAATTTAGTGCACCTACCATTCTGTGCACTTCTAAAAGAACACATTTAGAAGTGGCTACCAAAAAGCCGCTTTCAATTTTCTAACCATGAACCAATCCACAAGGACTCAGTCAGACAAAACAGTTGCTGGCCCCAGACAGAGTGGTGTGTTGCAAACTGCTGAGCATCTTCGTATCCTCACTGGGTACCTAATAGGTTAGTGCCTACTTAGATACCATGTCAAAAATATGAGAATATCCTTCTCGCATGCGGATATGTGAGCAAGTAGAGATATCGCTCCATGGTCTATCTGAATGTAAAAGTAACAATCTCAGACATTGTTAAAATTTATAAAAAGCTTAAATATGGAAGGTTAAATAGTAATAATAGCACAACTAGAGTGATGCTTCGAAGCATGAAACGAACGTTTTGAGAATTCAAAATGTGAAGGTGAGGTTACGTTAACTTCCCAGCGATTCCAACGATCGTTGCTTGAATTGAAAATGTGTTAGGTTAGGTTGATTTACGGCGGCGGCTCTAGCGGTTCACATAAACCCAGTGGTCCATAGTACTGTCGCATACGTCTGTCCTTATCACATCAAGTCCGGTCTATTGTTTTTGTAGCATTTTCAAACGATAATTGTAATAGATCTTTTAAAGAGGTTTCTGTGAAGTTGTGCAACGAAGCAATAAAGAGACTGCCCAATATTTTCTTACTGCGTCTTGCAAAGACTGGATACTGTCACAAGATGTGTCCTATCATTTCTTCGTCCTCGGGTTCCAAACTTGCAGATATTTGACAAGACAGGCTTTAGCCCGAAGACGTGTGCGCGTATTAGGCACTGACCTGTTGTCGTACCCATCAGCAATCGTGCAAAAAATTGTACTGATCATACAAGTTCCCAGTTCTTTCCACTTAGGTAAGCTAAGGTTAGATTAGATTCAGGCGACATGTACGGAAAATCTCATGTTTCCATTTAAAGGCATTATTGGTCGTTGTGAGTGCCCTTTATGAATTTAAAGAGGCCTCTCCGACTACTTTAACTGAGGTTCCTCTAGTCAGGGGGAAGGAGTTTAAAAACAAAATGTTCGTGGTAAATTTAGCACTAAAATTTAAAACTACTACAAATTACTAAAATTACTTTTGAGCTCCGAGCAACTAATTTGATACCAATAATGTTATTCTACATTGCGCTAAATTTTTAAAATAATTTTTTGAAATTAACATGTCCCTGAAAGTCCTTTAAAAAAAATCCTGACGTCAGAGAGAAAAACTAAAAACGCAGTTTTACTACACTTAGCCTCTAGTTTCGCGAGTATATCGATTTTTTCGTGTGTTTTGAAATGTTTTGATTTTTGTCGCACTGTGTTATAAAGACCACAAATAAATTGTTAGGGCTGTAATTGTTACATTGAAGCTGTGTTTACGAAAATTGGTAAAAAAAAATGTCTTAAGCATCTTAGCTACGACTTTTCTCATCTTTCAGGCAGCATACGAAATCCAAGTCTTTCTCGTCTTCAAGGTTGACCCAAAAATTTTAAAATTTTAAGCTACTTTATAAGAAGTAAAGTGCTTCTTGGCAATAAGTCATTGATTGAAGCAAGTATTAGCCGGAAGAAGCAATGTCTAGTCAATGCGGCGACCCTATTGAAGTGTTTTGCTTGACGACTCTTGAAACCTATGGCCGAGCGTTGCCGTGCAACAATTCCTCCTCTTCTAAGTCGATTAAAGAATTGACCCAGTTTTTAGCTTCTTTGTAAGAAAAGAAGTGCCAGACCATTAGCCATCGATCGAAGCAAGTGATAGCCGGAAGAAGCAATGTCTAGTGAATTTGGCGAGTAGGGTAGGACATCCTATTGAACTGCCTTCAATGTTTGCTTGTAGACTTTTGCAACCTATGCGTTGTCTTGCAAAAAGATCAGCGCTTCCTACATAAAAATGTGTTCTGTTGGCTGAAAAGTTGACATGATGAGAGCATACAGAAAGTATGTTGTTGAAAGGAAAAATACGTTTTTACACGAAAATGATGACACTTTAACATGAATGCAGATACAAGATTATCCGATGCAATTTAGTGCTACTTACTTTGAATTGCCAAAAGATTTTATTTTTACGAAACCAAATATCTAGTCAGAATGTAAAAGCTACCAGCAAGCAAAAGACATCATACATAAATTACATTGCAAACTAATGGAGGACTTCAATGACGTTTTATGCCGAAACGAAGAGAAAGACAGTTTTTGCTCCAAGTTGTCTATGAAGAAGAAATATCCGTCAAGAAATATCCGGCAAGAAATATCCGTCAAGCGAGAAAAAAATGAATTTAATTAAATTTATCTTCTAAAGCAATAAATAGTTTTTAACAAACTAATATATTATTTCACTCGTATTTGATATTTGGAGAAAAATGCTAAAAACCGAAAAATTCACAACTCCGATTGCATGGAAGGAGCCCTCTGGTGGTGAACTTTTGAACTTTAATTTATTTTGTATTTTTGCACTCAAGAATGTTGACGACGTTGAATAAATCATTCGAATCGGTTCAGTAGTTCCCGAGATACGATGTTTCCTTGCTTAATTTACTACATTTACAAGTAGTGACCCAATTGCATAGAAAATGGCCAATTTTGTATGGTAGCCCCCTTAAGACTTGGAGATAGCGGGTAGATATATTTGAAACAAACATTCGGAAGGGAAAATAAATGGGTGTCGGTCATACATTTGACACATCTGGGGCCAACCTGGGAGCAGTTAGAGCCTATTCTGTAAAAACGACCATTTTGTATGGGAGCCCCATTAAGGGTTGGAGATAGGGTATAAATATGCTTGAAAGAAATGTTCAGAAGAAAAAAATAGTGGGGATCAGTCATAGATTTTAACCCTCTAAGAGCAACTTCTGACCAGCTGTGGAGCAATTTGTCGGATTTCCTAGCTTTTTTGTGAACTTTGATCTCGATGCGACACAATTTAGCGCCACTCTAGCCCCAAAATTGTTTGGCTCATGCACTTTTTCAGCAAACCGCATAAAATGAGAGGTTGTGAAGCATCGAGAACCCATTATTAAGAATCTCCATACAACACTAAATCATGTCTTATGTAGAGTCAATAGTTTTTCAATAGAACTTCATTTGCATTGCTGGTAAAATGAATCCCATTATTTTCTTTTCCCTCGGTACTAATGTTTCCTCTACTTTTGCTTCTCGGCCTTTCAAGTCTCTCAATGTTTACATTTTTGTACTTTGTGATCATTCGTTGGTCCATCTTCGCCCGTCTTTACACCGTGTTTCTTTTTTATCAGCTCCGCCAACGCATTTAAATCTTATTTGTACGCGCAGTAGAAGAAGGTAAAAATCTGTATTTTAGTAAAAAAAAAAACATAATAAAAAGCCACGACTTTTTTGGGTCCTATTCTTTGAAACACTTATTTTTAGAAAACGACACAAAAGATATTTAAGTGTCATCTTTGTATCGTTATTGGTGAGTGAATATTTTTCGAAAAAAGGTTTTTTCGTTTTTTCGTCATCTTAACAGTTTGTGATGCTTTTGATCTGTAAGTGAGAAATGTTGAAATATTTTGTTGTTTACAGCCATTGCCCTTCCTATGCTAACCAAAAAAGACGAGATAAACTTCATACTGGGACAACCAACCAAGACTACAAACATTCCAAAATACTTATTGGGTCCTACAATAGAAAAAGTTTCGGTGATTTATGAGTCGAATCCGAGGATTGTTACAGGCATTTTGATAGCAAATTGCAGTTTGAATTATCACACAACCAAACTTTGTACTCTTACAAACGAATACTGCAAGTTCTGTAAACAGAAATTTGAAACTGCAATACACATAAGAGGGTGGTCTGAAAAGTTTTCAAACTAACAGAGCTATAAACAATTTCTTCTTAAAGTGATTTACATTTTTCTATATAGTCTACACACTTCTCTCAGCAATGCTGCAACCTCTTCAACGCACCCAAACAGAGCGTTGGAACGCACGTACAGCTTTCTCATGTCCACATTTTTATGCAATATGTGACAAACACATTCCGAGGACATATTGAGAGCCTCTGCCATTTATTTATCTTTTATTCAACGGTAGTGCAACACAATTTGTTGAACTTGAACAACGCTTTTGTCAGTGGTTGAAGTTTTTGAAGGTCTCAAATATTCATAACTTCTCAAGTTGGTACTGTCACGTTAAAGTTCAGCTGCCAAAAGTTTCATGAAATGATGGTGCAAAGTCCCTGTAGACAGCGTCCAACTTGTCTCCCTTTTTGCCTTTCAAAAACAAATATTTTATGACTACTCTACACTAAATTTTTTTCTTCTAAACATTCATATCGACTAACTCAAAGCATTTTCAAGCAACAACTGCGCATTCAGAATGCCTGAAATTTTGTCGAAAACCTTTCAAAAGAGGCGCAAATAGATTCTCCATCTTTTGTTGACAACTGCTGCCATCTTCATGTTGAGGTGGGAAACTTTTCAGACCACCCGCTTGTTTACAAATAGTCAAACTGCAAAAATGTATCGTTAAATTTTAGAGTCTTTTAGTGTTCTTCAGAACATCAATGTCCATTTTTAGTTTGAGCTATTTCCTAGTAGACAGCGTCCAACTTGTCTCCCTTTTTGCCTTTCAAAAACAAATATTTTATGACTACTCTACACTAAATTTTTTTCTTCTAAACATTCATATCGACTAACTCAAAGCATTTTCAAGCAACAACTGCGCATTCAGAATGCCTGAAATTTTGTCGAAAACCTTTCAAAAGAGGCGCAAATAGATTCTCCATCTTTTGTTGACAACTGCTGCCATCTTCATGTTGAGGTGGGAAACTTTTCAGACCACCCGCTTGTTTACAAATAGTCAAACTGCAAAAATGTATTGTTAAATTTTAGAGTCTTTTAGTGTACTGAAATTCACCAGAACTTCAATGTCCATTTTTAGTGCTATTTAGAGCTATTTCCTAGTAATTTCATGCCTTTTTATTAACCAACAACAATCATCAGCACATTTTATATGTTTTCTTTGATTCAATCATGTAAGCACTGCGCTGCGTTTACCTTTAAACGAAAACAAGTTAAGCACAAATAAAGCAATAAATATATGCAAAATTTAGCAAGAAATTTGCAATTGAATTTCATTTTCAGAACCCAGTAAATAAAGCTTAAGTATGCAATAACAGCAAGCAACAAAAACAACAATAAGATCAACATGAATGGTGCGCGGCAGCAAAAAAGGGCGAAGTAAACGAAAAATTGAATTTTCATAATTAATTTCCCATTAATATTCAGGGTCATTGGAGGAAATGAATGGAATGGTTGAATGAATGCAGCCAGCGAGCGTAAAGCAAATAACGCATAAAAACAGCATAAAACGCAGCGACAGCAATGAGCCAACGATGAATTCGACGCACAAAAGGGAAACGCCACAATGGCTGAGGGCGTGATTGAGTGAGACTGCGAGCCGTCGAATGAGCGAACGACTGAATGAATGAATAAATGAAATCCTTTTTAAATCAGCAGATAATGCCAACTTAGGCTCATATAATTTATGAAAGGCGAAATTATTTGTGCCACGCTGGCGCTGTGCGTTGGCAGCGACCGCAACGACGACAGCGACAGCGACAGCAGCACCGCCAGCGATTACATTTTCGCGCATTACAAATAACTGTGACGACACACAAGTGATGCCTTTTCACTACGCACACAGACAAACATACAGTCGCCAGCATCACTCCACTTCCTGCTTCGCTGCGCTTCTCTTCCTCTCGTCCAATCACTATCACTGCTAAATATTTGCCAAACCGAACGCCTTCAAAATCAAATTCAAGGCAGTAAGAAGTGCGCACAGGATATGTTGAATGAAGTGTAGGCAAAGTAGGGCATACAAATGTTGAAGCGCCAAAAAAAAACAACGATTGCTGAAGTAAAAAGTTTCATTTGTCATCGCAGGCGGCAACGACGACGACAACAAAGACAACGAGAACAACTGCCACAACAAAAGCGCCTCAAATCGCAAGCACAATTAATTTCTGCTGCTGCTGTTTGCTGCTGGTGTGGCACAGCCGCAGTTGAAGCATTTCGTGTGCTTCTTCTTCTTCTTCTTCTTAAACCAATGCTTGCCGTTGTTGCGGCTGCGTGCCTAAATCTAATTTCAATACGAATTTGATTAAAATTCCACTGCGGAGCCGAAAATAAAAGGCATAAAACTTAAACTGCTTACGCATTGCCACTAACACAAACACAAACACAAACACACACAAACACACACATAGAGACACACAAGCGTCAACGCATATAAATGTATGCAAACATACAAACAAACCCATTTTACCGCTGTGGATGCGCCAAATCCGCCAAAAATCCACTCGAGGCCACATGACGGATGTGCCGCCACGGCGGTGTGTTGACGCTTTAGTCCAAAATGTGCGCTGCTTTTGGTATTAAATTTTATGTCAACTACATGAACTTCACATGTGTCAACTATTTGAATCAATAAAAGCATATTTTATTTATTTTAATTTCCATAATGTACCACACGGCGTATACGTAACATTGAAAAGTGTAAACTTTCAGAATGCATAAAACTATCATTACAACTTTTCAGTTATTCTACATGCTAAACAATCTTCAACACGTTGCCTTAATTGTCTACATACACCTTACATTCTCTACATTCACATGTAAACCACACCAAATTTGGTCGAGTTTTCATCGCCTGCGGCTGCATTGCTTTGCGGTGATGTAATCAGGCGCGGCGGCAAATTGTGAAGGCACAAGGCGCGGAAGCGCGCCGCCATTAAGCGGAAACTGCACACACACACACACACACACACGAGTGCACATACAAAATATTTAAGCAGACAGCGAATCGGCGTTGGCAGCGCCAAGTTGAAGTGGCCTCGACGCGCCGTAGACCATCAAAAGAAATCCGTAGTGCCGAATTTGTGTGTCAGTGTGCGTGTGTATATGTGAGTAGCTGTGAAGATTGAAATGATGCTGGCAAGAAAAACGCAATGCGCCATTTTGTAATTAATCATGGCGGCTTATCCGACATGATTCGGGAACTAACAAATCGTTTCAAATTATTAAAATCATTTATTATCTTAATCTCGAATATTATATAAGTAAATACAGCAGGCGGCCGGCGCGCTTTTGCGTCTTCTTTTCGAATCGGTTTCGTTCTTTTTGCGCACACTGTGGCTGCCATTTCGATTGCCATAGTTGCCGACTGTGACTCTATGTAACTTTGTGTTTATTGCGCGTATGAGTGCGCGCATCCGCTGCTCTGTCTGTCCATCTCGATGCTGTCGCGCCTTGTTGTATGTGCCACCACTTGTTTTCGTTGTTTGTTCGTTTGTCTCGCGTTGATTTGTGCCGCTTGTGCAACTCGCGAAATGCCAACACCGCAGCTACTTCGCCAAAAACCACAAACAAGCAGCGCCCGGTGCTTCCTATTCTTATGTTGGCTTCTCCTTCATTTCTTGCAAGTGATTTTGCTCTGTCTACTTGTTGTCATATCCTTTGACTTTTGCTGTCATGTGTGGTGGCTATTTCTACTTTTAGGCGGCTGTTTTTTGAAACTTTTTAGTGTTTTTGTGTTGTTGTTGTTTGATGAAGCATACAGGTTATAGAGATATACTCGATGTGCAGTCCACAACAAGTCAAAGAGAATAGACAACACAGTCAATGCAAGAAGTAAAAGCTATAACAAAAATACAAAATGAGAACAACAAGAATGATTTGCAGATTACGAGTGCGAGAATAGTTTGAAAAAGTGAAAGAAAAGTGGAAGAAGAATTGTAGGACAAGAAAAAGATTAGATAAGCTAAATTTCATAATCAACTATGTCATTGAAATCGACGTTTGAGAGGCCAGAAAAAGTCAGACAACTTGCAAAATATATCAAAAAAGTGGCAATGAAAAAATGAAAGCTTCTCTACAAAAACGTTGAAACGACTTCAGCTCAATTTAAGCTTCAGCAGCAGAAGTTTTTTGATCCAGTTTTACGAATTACATTTGATTTATCCGAAATCTGTTTGATACCTCCCTGATTATTCCGAAATATGACTACTTGATGCCACAGTATAAAGTTTACCTGACACGGTTTCATAGAAAAAATTCATGGGAAATATTTGTTCTATTGCATTAACCCAACACCCCTCAATCCCTTCAATCTGTGATTCCTTGAAGTGCAGCCCAAACATTCGATTAATTTCTTGTAGCTCAAAATTGCAGATACAGAAAAATTATCATGTTAGATGTGCTGCTGTAAATACAACAATGAGTTCCTTGAATTTTCTTGCCTTAAAAATTTTCCTTGAAGTCGCATCAAGTTTCAATTGTTTGTATATTATAAAGCATTCGTTTTTTCATCATTTCGACGTAAAATAAAATTAAAAATTAATATAAATTTTTAAATAATTTGTCGCTTTTGACACCAATAAAACAAAAGTTGTCGTTTTACCTGGTTTACTTGTATAATTTAACTATGATTTAGTGCCTTTTGATAGCTCTTTGACTTTTCAAAAATTTATTTAATGCCTTTTGAAGTAATTTTAACAATATTAAACTAATAATTTGGGACTTTCGAAGTTATTTTAACAACAGTAAACTACTAATTTGATGTTTTTTAAAGCACATATCATTAATTTGATGTATATTTGATGCACTCGAAAATACTTTACAAGATTTTTAAGATGATTTGATGCTTTCTGTGTTAATAATATTTATTTGATGATTCCAATGATGATTCTGAAATACATTTGATTGCTCTGAAATATGTTTGATGGTAGTACATTTAACTTACTTCTAACTAAATACATTTCAAATGTGTTTGATGTACTTAAAAGTACATTTGACTGACATTTAATTATTCGGAAAAAGATTTGATGTACTTTGCAGTACACTTGATTGCTCTCTCACTGTTTTGAAGTAGCTTTGATGCCTTTTAACAGCATTCAAATATTAATTTGACGCCCTCTGAAGTACATTTAATTATTTCGAAGTACAATTGATGCCTTCTAGAAATCTTTTTGAGAGGATTTACTGCTTTCTGTGGTGAATTTTACTTACTTTTTGACTATTTTGAAATGAATTTGATGGCCTCGATATTATATTCAACAAGTTTGAAACTCATTTGATGCCTTCTGATGAAGATTTGATGATTACGAAGCGCATTTGATGTGGTATGAAATATGATTGATCAGCTTGAAACATAGCTCATGCCATCTATAAGGCATTTAAGGCATAAGGTATTTGCTGCCCTACGAAATATTTTTCAAGATTCTGAAAAGAATTTGATGCTTTCTGAAATATGTTTGATGCTGATATATTTCTAACAATTTTCTTTCTAACAATATTGAAACTCATTTGATGCCTTCTGACGAAAATTTGATAATTACGAAGCGCATTTGATGTGGTATGAAATATGATTGATCAGCTTGAAACATAGCTCATGCCATCTGTAAGGCATATAACTATTTTCAAATACGTTTGTTGTATATTTTATGAACTCTGAACATAAATTTGATGCTTTCTGAAATATGTTTGATGCTGATATGTTTCTAACAATTTTGTTTCTAATAATACTAGAACTCATTTGATGCCTTCTGACGAAAATTTGATGATTTCGAAGCACATTTGGTATGAAATATGATTGATCAGCTTGAAACATAGTTCATGCCATCTGTAAGGCACATAACTACTATATTTTCAAATATTTTGTAGATTTTATGAACTCTGAAGAATATTTGACCAAGGGTAGCCTATTCTGAAAAAGATTTAATGTATCTTGAAGTAAATTTGATTGCTCTCTTACTATCCCAAAGCTTTCTAAAGAATGTTTGATGCTGATATGTTTCTAACAATTTTGTTTTAAACAATATTGAAACTCATTTGATGCCTTCTGACGAAAATTTGATGATCACGAAGCACATTTGATGTGGTATGAAATATGATTGATCAGCTTGAATGAGTTTTGTAGTGCAAATGACTATTTTCAAATACATTTGTTGTGCAATTGATGCACTCTGAAGAATATTTGATTGACCAAAACCCATTCTGAAAAAGATTTGATGTGTTTTTGTTGTATATTCAAGTACTCTCTCACTATTCTGAAGTACTTTAATACCTTTTGAAACAAGTTTCAACTTTTTTGAAAACATTTGAAACTATCTAAAGCAAATTTGATGACTCTCTGACTTATATGAAATAAATTTGATGCCCTCTGCGTAACATTTATTTAGTCTAAAATAAATTTGATTCCCCCTCCAGAATATTTAACTATTTTGAAGCCATTTGATGCCATCTAAAACATGTTTCAATTATGTAAAATAGATTTGATCCCTCAATCTGAAAAGCAGCCAAATTTAAAAGAGAAGAAATATCATAAATCTCTACTGTCCATCGTTTCAGTATTGCCACTACGCATCAGCATCAATAACCTCGACCATTGGCCATCATTTTCAATTACCAACTATCAGCAACTTAACTATGTTATTAATTTTTTCGCTGCCTTTTTGCCATTCTTACCAACTCATGTTGGCTGCTATTGTTTTGCCGCCCACTCTGCCACTTAAGCTCTGCTTACGAACATATGCTACACCCTCATGCGCTTTGTCTCATTCTTCATTTTCCGTCCGTCTAGCGGCTCTCTCTGGTCGCTCACTCATTTATCACTCATTCATTTTGTTGCTTAGACAATGCTGACGCCGTTGACAGTCACTGCTGGTGCGCAGCACAAGCACGCGAAAACGTATACACAACACATGGCAAAACACTTGAAATGAGATGAAACTAGCAAATAACACAAAAACAAAAGGGAGAATGCAAAAAATAGTAAAACCCCCAAAAAAATTATCACTTCACATTAATTATTCGCCCCGCTGTGCGCTGCTCGGTTGTTGTTGATGCTAATGTTGCTGCTGCTTGCGTTGATGACGAGACTAAAGCTGAAGCAAAAGCTGAAGCAGGAGCAGCTGGCAAAATGTGCAAAACAAGAGCTGCTTATGCTGATGCCACGCTAATGCCGCATTCGCTGGCCAGCGCAGCCTTTGTTCTACCTTGTC
>OZ057400.1:107379273-107391773 GCA_964056695.1 Melieria picta | reverse complement strand
GCGCCTCGTTCTCCTCTTTCTGCGCTTCACAGCTTCCACCAACACGTCTCGCCACATCACTGAATAATCGAAATTTCGATTACGTTTTACTTCCGTTTATTTGTGTTTGCAATTGCTTCAACGACAAACGAAAACAACCGCAGCTCAGCTTGGCTCAGGACTGTACAGACGACGGAACGTGGCAGAAATTGAAATGTTCGCAATGCTCGTTTAATTTTGTTGTTATTGGTTTTCATTTATTTTCATATTTTTTTTTGGTCTATGGCTTTTGTGCAAATGTTTGCAAATAATATTTTGACTTTTCTATTTGCCCCCCGGCCCCCCCTCCCCCTGCTGTCTAATGTGGTTCTCCCTGTCTCGACTTTGTGTTTCTCTTTACTTTGGTTTGCGTTCGTTTTATATTTGAATTCGATATGTTTTTGCTGATACTATTGAAAATATTTTCAACTCACTGTTGTTGCTGTCTTTGATTATTTTGCAGGACGAGGCACGTAAGAAGGCCGCCTCAACGTATCTGGTCGAGAGCACGGACATGCCACCGCCACGTTATCAAAAGGATGGCACCTTGCCAACTGTGTATCCGAACAATATGGGTAAGCAACGCATAGAAATTACAACAAAAAAAACAATAAAAATGAAGGGAAACAAAATTTGAACAAAACTCAAACTAACCAGCAATGTGGAGTGGTTTAAAGTTTGGGTTGTATTGAAGTGGAGCATTTATTTGGGGGATGAAGGGGGTGAGGGATTGAGGTTGCGATAGGAAGAGAAGTGGAGTTGTGGATAAAAAGTAGAGTTTAACATTTCGACAGAAGAAATTTCTGATAAAAAGTGAAGTAAGAACTTACAGAAAAGAAGATAACCAAAAGAAAAGTGAATCAGTTGGAAGTGAAAGATGCCTAGAAGCATCTACGAAGCGGCAGAAGGATTATTGGAAAGCGGTTTAGACCACAAAGAAAATAGACACAAATGTCATTAAATAATGTGAAAGCAGCTTCAGTGAAAAATATTAAAGAAGAGTAAATCAGCTGGCAGCGAAAAGTGCCTAAAAGCACCTAAGAAGCGGCACCAGGATTATTGTAAACCAAATTAGAGTTATAGGCCACACAGAAGACAACCACAAACGGCATTCAATAATGTCTTTTCAGTGGTCTCAATAGATTTTTATATGCGCAATTTTGCAATTTTTGCAAATTTTTTTGCACCTCTGCTCTACCTCTCTCTCTGTCTTAGTAATTGTTGTTCTTAAAGCAACTTCGACTACTTCTGCGGCTGATGGCAACAATTCAAATACACAAACTCACACACACACACACACACACATGCAACAATGCATGCACAAAACCCCAACTGCAACAACAACAATGAACAACTCACACATATTCACACACACACAAATACACTCATCTACTTGCATCCTGTGACTGTGCCACACCTCAATTTCGCTATGAATCGTTAGCAGCAAATGCAAAACGAGCCAAACTGGCTGGCAGTCACCAAGCAAAGCGACTGCCAATTCGAGTGGCTTTCGAGTACAATAGACAAGAACGGTCATCGAATGGGCGTAGAGGAGCGAGAGAAGTCGGTTTAGTTGGGGCGTGATGTAGCGTTCAGTGCCAGTCTGGCAGCGCATAACAAATTTTTGTGGGATTTTGTCTGCTTTCGCTTTGTCGGTCTCGTTTGCCTAGTTATCGAAACATATCTGTGTATGTGTGTGTGTGTTTTATGTAAATTTATCAATGCTTTATGCTGGCGTTAGTGCGTGTGTGTGTTTGTTCCACACTCAGTCTGTCTATGCAAAGAATTATTACGATAGTTTATTGGCACAAATTTACGGTTTATTGTTGAGCTTAAAATTGACACACAAGCACAGAGAGTTACGGCTATGACACACACACAAAAACGATTCAAACCACACTACGAGGAATGTAGTAACAGTGGGATTTTTTGTAGCAAAGAGAGCTAAAAAATGAAAATTAAATTATCAGATATCGTAAGATGCAACTTTGAAATAAAAAAATAAATGAATGAAAAACAAAATTATAAATTATCAGGTGTACAACTTTGCTTCCGCCGTTTTTTCAAAAATTAAAAGCTTTATTGCGAAAAAGTGCTTACAAATGTATTATTCAAAGTATTGTCCGTCGCTAGCGACAACTTTCTCCCATCTTTCCGGCAATTTTCGGATCCCGGCTCGAAAAAAGGAGTCCTCTTTTGACGCTATCCATGAAGCAATCCATTTTTCCAATTCTTCGAAGGATTGAAAATGTTGATCTGCCAGGCCGTGTGCCATCGAACGGAATAGGTGGAAGTCAGAAGGGGCAAAATCTGGGGAATACGGCGGGTGGGGCAAGACTTCCCATTTCAGCGTTTCCAGGTACTTTTTGACTACTTTTGCGACGTGAGGCCGAGCATTGTCGTGTTGGAGGATGACTTTGTCATGTTTTTTTTAAAACGTTGAAACCACTCCCGACACGTTCTTTCACTCAGAGCAGCATCACCGTAAGTTTCTGAGAGCATTCGATGCGCTTCAGCTGCATTTTTTTGCGAATTGTAACAGAAAAGTAAAACTTCCCGCAAATGGCGAGAATTGGGCACATAAACGGACATTTTCGAGCGTGAATAATACGAAAACAAGAACAACTGTCACTGAAACGGCGATGACAATTCGTTAGGCACTGTCCACACTCACTTTAAAGGCATTACCATCTATGTATTTCAACCAGCCTCAGCCGGTACAGCCACCTATCGGAAAACGGCGGAAGCAAAGTTGTACACCTAATATAAAAAAAATTATAAAATAAAAATACAAATAAATTAAACAGCCAGAATTGCCTAACACAGTGGAAATTTTTGTAGTAAAGAGAGATAAAAATGAAAATTAAATTATCAGTTATCAGAAGATACAACTTTGAAATACAAAAATTAAATGAATGAAAAACAAAATTATAAATTATTAAAAAGAAATTATAAAATAAAAAATACAAATAAATTAAACAGCCAGAATTGCCTAACACAGTGGTAATTTTTGTAGTTAAGAGAGATCAAAAATGAAAATTAAAGTTAGTTCTCAGAAGATGCAACTTTGAAATAAAAAAATTAAATGAATGAAAAACAAAATTATAAATTATAAAAAAAAAATTTTAAATAAAAAATACAAATAAATTAAACAGCCAGAATTGCCTTAAGACCACCAAGCGATTTTAGTGAATTTTTTTATTACACTAAAAATTACAGTAAAATATTTAAATACAGCAAATGTTAAAATAAAAAACAAAATTATTACTAAATCATTTCAAAATTAGTAATCAATTATTTAACAGGCAGTTCTGAGAACAACATTTTATTATGGTGAATTTTTTTTATTATGTACCTACATTTGTAAATTTTTAAAAATATAAAACAAAATTATTACTAAATAATATGCTATTAATAATATGAATTACATAAATAACAAATAAATAATAAAAATAATAATAATATTACTAAAATATGCTATAAGTTATTTGGCGGTCAGGTATGGGATCAACATTTCAAATAATTTAGAACGATTATTCAGAAAACCACAGCTAAATAGTTCTTTAAATTTTTCCTAGCAAATTTTTTACAACATCAGAGTAAAGGGACTATTAAAGTTTATACAAAATTATTACAAATTCAAGCAAAATTAGGGAAAAAAATCGTTTAGGGGTAAATGTGAGAAAATTTTAGCACACGAAAAGTGATTTCTTCTAAAATATTTTTAATCAAACTAAAACACAATAAGCACTGTAGAACTTAAAAAAATTCTAGGAAGGGAACTTTCTATTAATAGAAAATAAAATACTTATTAACTACTATTATTTTCTATTCTTTCTATTCTACTATAAGCGCTTTTAATTGAATACTTCAAATAGAAAAATGCCTAAAAAATTAAGCCAAATATATAAACGACCACTTCAGACAGTTTTCAGCACTTTTGATTACAAACTACATAAAAAAAATTATGAGAACATTAAAAATAAAATTAAAGAAAGAAAATTAGAAAATTAGGAAATGCAATTTTTTTGTGGAAAGCTAGTTTTGCTGATGTTTTGATCAAACAGAAAAAAATTAAGTATCAGTATTAGTCCAAAGATTTTCTACAAAATTACTAAAAATAAATCAAATTTATTCTATCATTCATTTGGTCAGCTTCGCATAACCTTTTTAGCACTTTTGATTACAAATGTCATTAAAAAATTTGAACAATTTGGCTTGTATAAAGCAATTTTTAGTGATTTTTTGATCAAACAGACACAAATTTATTTTTCGTAATTAAAAAATTTACCTAGTTAAAAAATCTTTTATTCATTCGGATTCATTTGGAACACTTCGGATTAGCTTTTTAGAACTTTTGCTTACAAATTTTATTTATTTGTAAAAACCTATTTTTGGTGATGTTTTGTTCGTATTTTAGTAGTTAAAAACTGTCCACAAAATTACTTATAATAAATCAAATTTATTTATTTGGACAACTTCGGTTTAGCTTTTTTGATTATAAAATTCATTAAAAACTTTTAACAATTTGATTTCTGGAAAAAATTTTTGGGTTACAAAATTACTTAAAATAAATCAAATTCATTCATTCATATATTCATTTGACCAACTGCGGATAAGCTTTCTAGCACTTTTGATTACCAATTTCATTAAAAAATTTGAACAGTTTTATTTTTGATAACCTATTTTTTCTGATGTTTTGATCAAACAGATACAAATTTCATATTGTAGTAGTTAAAAAATTGTCTACGAAATGACGTAAAATAAATCAAATTCATTAATATATATTTATATGAACACCTTGTTTAGAATTTTTATTACAAATTTCATTAAAAAATTTGAACAGTTTTATTTGTAAAAAGCCATTTTTGCTGACGTTTTGATCAAACAGACACAAATTTCGTATTTTAGTAGTTAACAAATTAAAAAAAAAACTATTTAAAATAAATGAAATCCATTTATTAATTTATTTGGACTACTTCGGATTAGCTTATAGCACTTTCATTAAAAAATTGAACATACCGAAAACCATTAACCATGTTAAAGCAATTTTCGCGAATAATTGTTTGATCTAAAAGAAACCAATGAAGTATTTCAGCTGATAGAAAATTGACTACAACATTACTTAAAATACATAAAAAATTAAAATGTTTGCTTTTTTCCAATCTGTTGAATATTGTATCTCTTTTGATAACCGAAGAGTGTTGCTACTGAAAAAATTATTCATGCACAAAAGCATTTAGTGAAAAGCGGTGTTTGCACACATTGGTTCAATTAAATTGAATCCAAAAAAGGACTGTGGTTGAAAGTAGACTACTAAATTTCCTTTAATACCAGCAGTCACAGAAGTAAGAAACCGAACAAAAAGCAGGACGGTATCTGCACTTTGTCTTCCTTCCGGCCTTATCAAGAAGAAGGAAGAAGACGCCAAGTAAACCAATACTGCAATATTTCAAAGAAAAATCTAAATGCACCTTGACCTGGCTACTCGCTTTCATCAACCTCCTTGAGTTGACTTACTTCTATAAAAATTGTAGAAGAAATTACTTCTAAAAAAAAGAAGATATTTTAACATTTCGTAGATCGCTAAAGTTTGCAGCCACTGACTGATCAAGTGCTGTCTACTTTTGAAGACAGTGACTCTAACGTTCTAATAAAAATTTCATTTTTAAATTTGAGACATTTAAAAAAAAATTAAAATATGGTAAACTTTTTGATTCAACAAAAAAAATCTGCTTATCTATTTGAATATATTAGCAAATATGTTTATTTCCTGGAACAATCAATGTAGCCACTTTTGATTAGCAAATCACGTTTCCAACGAAATTTGATTTTGCAAATAATGATTCAAGTGAAATCAATTTTTACTGAGAGCTTTTCTAATTTCATAATTTCATAATTTGTATTGCAATAAATAGGAAATTGCTAGAAGAAATATTTGTAAATCTTTAATAAATTTAAGTTTTCTGTATAGTTGAACTTTGCAAACCATGATTCAAGTGAAAAGTAATTTTTGCTGAGAGTTTTTACAAAGAATAAACACAAAATTTATATTGCATTAAATAGGAAATTACTAAAATAAATATTTAAAAAAAATACAAGAATTTGTGTTTTCTGAATACTTAGTTTAACTAATTTTGCTTCCAATAAGCAAACAACGTTTCCATTGAAGTAGAAAAAACTCTGCAGAGATGTTTTACTGGAAATGTTTTCATCATATAATTTTGAAAAAGGAAAATGTTTTTATTGTATATCGATTAAAAAAGTGTCTGAAATTTCCAAAAATTCAACAAATTTATTTATTTAATTATTTAATTTTAATTGCGAATATACCAACAATACGAACAACAACCTCATGAAGTATCTATAGTTCATTTATGTAAACATTTAAGTTTTTAAAAGAACTAATTAATCAAGTTGAGATTGATTATTTCGTATTTAGACTTCAATTTCTTTGTGGGTCCTCAAACTATTTGAAATTTACTTTTCAAAACCGGCTGTCAGGAATTTCGTGCTATCGCAGGAAGAATAAATTTTCTGCATAAACTTGAATCACTCCATCGGGCGCCACAAATGCTTCAAAAGTTTCGAAATTTTAGAGTGAGAAATTTTAGAGAGAAATTTTAGAGAGAAATTTTAGAGAAATTTTAGAGAGTTCAGAGTTACATAGATTACATATGATTTTTTGCAAATTTTGAACTACATTTTTTAACATACATATCTAATTTTTTTCAAACTCCAAAAGGATTAAAATAATTTAATAAATTTTCTCATGAAAATAAAAATTGTTAAAGAAAAATTATTCACCAATTGTAGAAAGATTCCATACTGTCGTTTGATAAAGTATCAAGTGAACAATCCATTTAAGGTGACCGTACTATAGAAATTCAGCTTCGAGACGAGTTACAATTCTATCAACTAATCAATTAATGATAACTTTGTTGAATTAGTTTTTAAATTTGCTTTCATATTAGTTTTAAAATTTCATTGTAAAAATTTTTGAGTGCCATTTTAACGTCTATGTCCCACTGTAATTTTTCACTAACTTTTCACTTTTTTGAATTAATGTTGCAATTTGCTTTAAATTTGCTTCTATGCTATTTTTAAATTCTCATTGTAATAATTTTTGAGTGCCATTTTAACTTCTGTGTCCCACTGTAACTTTTCACTAACTTTTCACTTTTTTGAATTAATGTTGCAATTTGCTTTAAATTTGCTTCTATACTATTTTTAAATTCCTATTGTAATAATTTTTGAGTGCCATTTTAACTTCTTTGTTTCACTGTAACTTTTCACAAACTTTTCACTTTTTTGAATTACTGTTGCAATTTGCTTTAAATTTGCTTCTATACTATTTTTAAATTCCCATTGTAATAATTTTTGAGTGCCATTTTAACTTGTTTGTTCCACTGTAACTTTTCACAAACTTTTCCTTTTTTTGAATTAATGTTGCAATTTGCTTTAAATTTGCTTCTATATAATTTTTAAATTCTCATTGTAATAATTTTTGTGTGCCATTTTAACGTCTGTGTCCCACTGTAATGACTACTTTGCGCTCATGCCAGCAGCAGTCTGCTGCGGTTATCGGCCTCCACATAAATAAATAAATATGGCTGCGTGCGCTTATTTTTGTTCGAGTGTTTATATGTGTAAGTCTCTGTGTGTGTGTGTGTGTGTGTGCGAAGGTCTGACTGTCTGTCTGTGGTAAAAATCAACAAGGATTACAAAATTAATGCCCGCTTACTGGCATTCTGCTAATTTTAATAACAAACAAGACAAACTGCAGTCAGCCAACTTGAGCCTTCGAAATCATGAATGGAACAAGAACAAGAAGAAGCACAAGCACATGCAAAAGCAAGAACAAGAGCGAACGCACATTATCGTTGCTTTAATACGATTTTTGTTGATAAAGTCAACGAAAAGAAGAAAAACCGTAAACGCAGTCAATTAGAAATATTTTCACACTGCTGCTAAATTTTAACTTAATTTTTTCATAGCCCACAAAATCAAATAAAACATAAACATAAATTTAAAAATCTGCGGCAAATTAATGTCGGAAGAGAAGAAAAAAAATGAAATTGCAAACCGTACATAAAGCGGAATGTAAAAAATAGTTTAATGCAAAAACGTGGAAAATTGTGCGGCAAAAGCGTACCGCATGCAGCATAGCAAAAACAACAACCGCACAAATTTCATTACATAAAAACGATTCAACTTAATTAAGTTGACCTAATGAAAGCGGCAGCGACGTTGGCAGCAACATTTACCTCCTTTTGTCGGTGCGCTCGCTTCCTTTTTACTGGCAGTCATTTATGTTTTTTGTTGTTGGTTTTTATATATTTACTTCTTTTTTTGTGTGTGTTAGTTTTGTATGCTGCCACGTTTTTCTGCTGCATTTTTATCTGCGCTTTTAAGCGCATTTTCCAAAGTCATTGAATGCTTGATTTAATTTTGCGATTGCATTGAGTAGCCGAGCTGACTCTGGCTACCTCTCTCAGTGCTGTTCTATAGAGACTCACAAACACACACACACACACATACGTATAGGCATGTGTATGTGCTCTATGTTAGTGTTGGTAGCTGCACACAGGCCCATCGCTGGTCGTTTCTTTAGCGGCTTTTGTGCACATCTGCGGCCGCTTTCCCTCGCCTTCGGCCAACGAAAGAAAAATAATTCAATTTTTATGCTTAATTGTAATTGAGCAGCGTGCTATTCTCTCTCTTCTCTCTTTCTTTGCTTGCCTTACCTCCTTTGCTCTGCTGGCTGTCTTGCTGTGCGTTTATTAAAGATGTCTGATTGTTGCATAGCGCCACTCAATGTGGATCGTGCGTCTCAATACAGTTGAACTGAACTGTGTCTGGAAGTTTGATGCCATTTGTTGGCGCAGCTGCTTGCTTCTGGCATTGATGTCTGCTGCAATTATATAAAATTTTCTATGGTTTAGATTTAAAAAGAATATTTGAGGAAATTTGCACTGAGACCAGAGGATATCTACTTTCTGATCTCACTTCTTTGTTCGGCGTTCATTTTGTTCAAATGTAAAAGGCGAATTGAAGACAACATTGAGATCTCAATTTACAACAAATTTTAAGCAGCTAGCAAATTTCTATATACCTTTGTAGATTGAACAGGTTCTGAATAAAAATTTAAAAAAATTTGTTTCATATTGTTACGAAAATTTGTCCTTGCTGTCTAAAGAAAGCGTAGTTCGTATCGCTGGATTGTGTCAAAATGAAAAACTTTAAATTTCATGTACGCAGTTCACTACCGAAATAGGTAGGTAGGTTTTAATGGTTGCGAACTGATTCTATATGAGCCCATTGTGATGCCACACTATTTTTTCAACATGTGTTACAACAAAAATAGAAAACATTGTGGATGCAGAAAGGGGTGGACCTACAGTTTTACGCTGAATCCGAACGGTGGTTTTTTTTTGGAATTTTTCTTTCACACTTGGAGGTTGGTTGGGCTGTCGAGGACGTCTCCCAACTTTAGTTACTTTATTGAAATTTTTACACTTCACAGTTGTTACACTTGTGACTTATTTCACTTTTTTGATTCACTAATCACTTTCAATTTACCTTTTTCCCGTGTTGCACCGTTATTTGTCAAAACCAAATCAGACCTTTCATACTTTCATTTTTTGCCCGGAGCGCAACTCGTCCTCAAACATTTCAGCATCGCCTCGAACCGTCTCAGCGATAATTCCCACAAAATTACCATGCCCCCTAAAAGTATGCAGTATGCTACTACCAACAAATTTCCTTTCAGTGTTGTCGTGTAGCCTATGCTAGGGGGGGAGGGGCAATTTGCAGTTTGCAGTTACGCAGAACTCTAACGTGACAATATCTTAAATCCTTTTCAAAGATAATCAACTCAACTATTTATTTCTAATGATAACATTATTTCTAAAACTAGTTTGGTATTTACTAAACCAACTTTAAATATTATTATAATTTTGTTTTGCAAACAGTCTGCAGATATTTCTAGCAACCCGCTGTAACCCCAATTCAACATCGGTTAGTCAAGAATTACTTCTCTACTAATAGACCCAGTGGAATCCGACTACGCTTCAGTCTGCTACCGTTTCAAACGAAAGTTCTCTACAGTAAAGATTATTTCAATCTTTTCATGACTATTTTCACGATTCTTTTAGATATTTTTATTTTCCTTTTTTTAGGCAGTACCTCTCGTCCTCGGGGTTACAGCTAATGTGAAAGTAACTTTGTTGCCATAACTATCGATTGGTCAACCGGATGACTTACATTTGTAAATTAATCTTTTTTTTAATTTTTTTCTTTTATAATAATATTTATACAATAGTTAATATTCTACAAATAAATACCTAGCAGCACTGGCAGTGGAAGCCTTCGGCTATAAATTAATCCAGTGTTGCCAAGTTACAATCTGGCCGATTCAAATCTTACACATCCTTGTGAAAGGAAAGCTCATCAACTTTTTTAAGGAATACACGCCCAATCTACACAAACGGGTCTTGATTATATGGGCCCGTGAGCGAAGGGTTATTCGCAGAGGTATTAGGTCCTAAATACACATTCAGACTCCCAAGCCACTGCAGCTCATTTCATGCTGCGGTATCAGCTATAGAAACTGCTTTGATCAAGTCTATCAAAGGGAACAATATTTTTGCATCAGACTCTGCAATTATCTCGAACAGTCAAGCGGCAATTAGAGCCCTGGAATCGCTCCTATTATCATCAATAATTGTGATAAGCTTTCGTAAATCTCTTATTGAGGTAACAGAACAGTACAACATATACTTTATCTGAGTGCCCGATCATAGTAACATCCCGGGTAATAATAGGGCATACAAACTGACCAGAAATGGCACGACTAAGACCCAAAAATTCGCAGAACAAGGCACTGCGCTATGTTCTCTTAAGCTGCGGGAGAAGGTGTCACTGGAACACTGGAAGAGTAGGTCAAGGTCAACTGACAAACGGCTTTTGTTGAAGCTTTAGTAACGAAGAAAAAGAGGAGTCAATTCTTCACCTGCTCTGTACCTGTCTTGCTCCTTGCCAGAAGCGTAAGGAACATATAGGTTTTTGTTCAAATCAGAAAACCTATCCAATATTTCTAACGTCAACATAAATGGCTTAAAATGTTTTATCATAAGTTCCAAATTTTTTTCATTCTAAGTAAATATAATCCACCTTTGGTCCAAATGGGCCACACGGAGGCCTTTTTATTTCACTGAGCCTTTAGGCCGCTTTTGTGTATTTTGAGCCTTTTTTTATAGAAAAGTGCATACCTAAAAAAATAAAAAATAAAAGACTAACGTTTTGAGGGTCATCGGTAAAAATGTCGATATAAAAGTTATGTTTTACTTTTGTGTTAAAAAACAATGCCGAAAACATAAAATAGTGCTTTATTTTCCACTTTGGTCTTTTTTAGATGAAAGTTTGGTACACAATATTTTAGTTGAATGGCAAGCGTGAGCACCAAGTCCTGAGCTACTACAACAACACAAACCAGCATTTGTGTGTCTCTACTAACTAACCAATAAAAGAAAATCAAACCAATAAATCAACTAACTAACTAATGTAACCCACTGAATTCATATCATATCTAATTCATTGGCATTGACTTTACTTGATCTGAATATGCCACCAATTATTAAATTTTCTCTACCTCCACTTTGTGCTTTGCCAGTATGCCTTCCCCGCCCATTTCTGCTTTGCTCCGACATAATTGCTGCAGCAAGTGTAACTCAATTAAGCGCTGAAGCCTGCCACTAATGTGAGTTGCCACATACAGTAACCAACTTTACATCGTGTTTGTGTGTGTGTGTATGCCACATGTCGCTTTTCGCTTTCCGCTTTCGCCAACGCCAACGTTGAGCGTAGAAAAACTGCCGCTAATTAACTTCAACAACTGCATTAAATGTACGCTTGTAAAGCGAGCGTATTTGCTCACTTATGAGCCAAGTTAAAAAGAAACTCTTTTATTGGCTTTTAGTGTCACAGTTGGCGGCACAATTTGTCGCTTGTACTTGCACTTTGACACATATGGCAGCATAATTGTGCAACATGCAGAAAAAACAAGAAATATTTTTCATATTAAATTGTTGCTTAGATACAGATAAGCATTTTCTTAAAGCTTGCTAAAAGATTTTTAGAGGGAAAGCTTTACTAGTAACTGGCTTGTATGACAGAGATCGATGTGATGAGAATGAAAATAATTTTCTAATGTTTGTCACATCAGCCAATTTTTGTGTCTGTGTCTAACCATTTTTTTTGCTTTTAACTAAATAGACAGAAATGGCTTAATTCGTTTATTTGTTATTCCATTTATGTGACCACTTATCCAACTAACCGTATGGAAATTTTAAGCTACGTTCACCCAACAATTGTATCCTTTAACCATCAACGCATCTCTAACCACTTGTCTGACAATGAATCCGCCCATTTAAGCTTTCAACTATCCATCCAACTATTCTGTTCCATCCATAACTTCTTTC